>SJYT01066687.1:308461-345998 GCA_006410635.1 Cephalophus harveyi
TCTCCATGCGAGTTGTGAGGGGCCTCTCGGGATTCCTCTCCAGTTGGTGCCGGGTCCTAAGTCCTTGTCTGGAGCAGGGGCCAGATCCTGAGGTTTCCTCTCCAGTGCTGACATAGATCTTGGGATTCCTCTGGAGCCTCCACAGGGAGTCAGGCCTCATCTCAAGCAGAGACATTCACGTCTGCTTTCCTCCTGAGCTGTAGCAGGAGTGTCAGCCTTCGCTTCGATTGAGACAGGAATCTGTGGCTTTCCCTAGAGGCTTTCTCGCAGGTCTGTCACACGTGCCACCATGGTGTGAGTCGATACTCAGGGTGACAGTCGAGGCAGCACAGGGAAATCAGGTTCATCTGGAGTGGACTGACACATTTGCAGGTCTTTTGGAATGGTGGCACAAAACCTGGAGTTCCTCTCAACTATCCTGTTTAGAGCGCCTCCTCTTGAGTTGCGATGAGAATGCCGGGAATCCTTTCCTAACGAAGCAAGGTAAGGAACCCTCTTCTCGAGCGGAGGAGAGGGAAACGGGGCTCCTCTTGAGTTTGGCGGGACCCTCGGTGTTCTTCTTGAGTGGAGATGGGTATGTCGGGAAACTTCTTGAGTTTCTGCAAGGGTGTGAAGGACCCTTTCGAGGTTCAAGAGGGAAGGTGTGATTTCCCTCAAGGCGCCAGAGCGGAAAAGGGCCTCAACTCGCCTGGAAGGGAGAACCTCCTGGTTTTTCTCTAGTTCCAGCAGGTTCCACTCGAGTTATGACGGGGACTTAAGGGACCCGCTTATGTGGCCTCAGGAAAGGACAGTCTCCATGCAAGTTGCTTAGGGCCTCTTGGCATTCCTCTCCAGTCAGTGCCAGGTCTTGAGTTGTCATCTGGAGCCAAGGCCAGAACCTGAGATTTCCTCTCCAGGGCTTACATGAATCTTGGGGATCCTCTGGAATCTCCACAGGGGAGTCAGGCCTCAGCTCGTGGGGAGACATGCACGTCCGCTTTCCTCCCGAGCTGTAGCAGCAGTGTCAGTCTTCCCAATGAGTTGACACAGGGATCTGTGGCTTTCCCTCGAGGCTTTCCCACTGGACTGTCACACGTGCCACTGTGGTTTGATTCAATCCTTGGGGTGACAGTGGAGTCACTGCAGGGAAATCAGGTTCCTCTGGAGTGGACTGAGACATTTCAGGGTTTTGGGGAATGGTGGCATGACTCCTGGTGTTCCTCTCGACTTTCCTGTTGAAGGTGCCTCCTCTTGAGATCTGATGGAATTGCCGGGAATCCTTTCCCAAAGAAGCCGGGAAAGGAATCCTCATCTCGAGTGGAGGAGGGGGAAATGGGGCTCCTCTTGAGTTTGGCGGGACCTTCGGTGTTCTTCTCGAGTTGAGACGGGTATGTCAGGGAACTTCCTAAGTTGCAGCAAGGGTGTGAAGCACCCTTTCGAGGTTCAAGAGGGAAGGTGTGATTTGCCTCCAGACACCGGAGCAGCAAAGGGCCTCAATTCACCTGGAGGGAGAACCTCCTGGTTTTTCTCAATTTGTGGCATGTTCCTCTCGAGTTACGACGGGGACCACAGGGACCCGATCGTGTGACCTCAGGAAAGGCCAGTCTCCATGCGAATTGCGAGGGGCTTCTCGGGATTCCTCTCCAGTTGGTGCTGAGTCCTCAGTCCTCGTCTTGAGCCAAGGCCGGTATCTGAGGTTCCCTCTCCAGTGTTGACTTGGATCTTGGGGTTCCTCTGGAGTCTCCACAGGGGAGTCAGGCCTTGTCTCGAGTGGAGACATGCACATCTGCTTTCCTCCCAAGCTGTAATAGCAGTGTCAGGCTTTCCATCAAGGCTTTCCCACAGGGCTGTCACACGTGCCACCATGGTGTGAGTTAATACTCGGGGTGATAGTCGAGGCAGTGCAGGGAAATCAGGTTCCTCTGGAGTGGACTGAGATATTTGGGGGTCCTTTGGAATGGTGGCACGACCCCTGGAGTTTCTCTCGACTTTCCTGTTGAGAGCGTTTCCTCTTGAAATGTGACAGGAACACCTGGAATTGTTTCCCGAAGTAGTAGGGAAAGGAAGCCTCATTTCAAGCGGAGGAGGGGGAAACTGGGCTCTTCTTGAGTTTGTCTGGACCCTCGGTGTCCTTCTCGATTTGAGACGGGTATTTCAGGGAAATTCTTGAATTGCAGCAAGGGTGTGAAGGACCCTTTCGAGGTTCAAGAGGAAAGGCGTGATTCTCCTCGAGACATCGGATCAGAAATGGGCCTCATCTCGCCTGGATGGTAGAACCTCCTGGTTTCTCTCGAGTTGCGGCAGGTTCCTCTCGAGTTACGATGGGGACCTCACAGACCCTCCCGTGGGGCCTCAGGAAAGGCTAGTCTCCATGCGAGTTGTGAGTGGCCTCTCAGGTTTCCTCTCCAGTTGGTGCAGAGTCCTAACTCCTCACCTGGAGCCAAGGCCGGAACCTGAGGTTTCCTCTCCAATGCTGACATGGATCTTGGGGCTCCTCTGGAGTCACCATATGGGGTCGCTCCTCATCTCGAGTGGAGACATGCCCATCCACTTTCCTCTCGAGCTATAGTAGCAGTGTCAGGCTTCCCATCATGTTGACACAGGGATCTGTGATTTTTCCTCGAGGCTTTCCCACAGGTCTGTCACACGTGCCACCATGGTGTGAGTCAATACTATGGGTGACTGTCGAGGCAGTGCAGGGAAATCAGGTTCCTCTGGAGTGGACTGAGACATTTGGGGGTCTTTTGGAATGGTGGCACAACCCCTGGAGTTCCTCTCGTCTTTCCTGTGGAAAGTGCCTCCTCTTGAGATGCGATGGGATCGCCGGAATCATTTCCTGACGAAGCAGGAAAGGAACCCTCATTTCGAGTGGAGGAGGGGGAAACGGGGCTCCACTAGAGTTTTACTGGACCCTTGGGGTCCTTCTCGAATTGAGCCAGGTATGTCGGGGAAATTGTTGAGTTGCAGCAAGGGTGTGAAGGACCCTTTCGAGGTTGAAGAGGGAAAGTGTGATTTCCCTCGAGACGTAAGGGCGGATAAGGACCTGATCTCGCCTGGAGCGGAGAACCTCCTGCTTTTTCTCGAGTTGCGGCAGGTTCCTCTCAAGTTACGATGGGGACCACAGGGACCCACTTGTGGGGCCTAAGGAAATCCAGTCTCCATGTGAGTTGTGAATGGCCTCTCTGTTTTCCTCTCCAGCTGGTGCAGTGTCCTAAGTCCTCGCCTGGAGCCGAGGCAGGAACCTGAGGTTTCCTCTCCAATGCTGACATGGATCTTGGGGTCCCTCTGGAGTTGTCATAGGGAAGTCAGTCCTCGTCTCGAGTGTAGACACATGCACGTCCGTTTTCCTCCCGAGCTGGAGCAGCAGTGTCAGGCTTCCCGTCGAGTTGACACAGGGATCTGTGGCTTTCCCTCGAGGCTTTCCCACAAGGCTGTCACTTGCCACCTTGGTGAGAGTCGATACTCGGTGTGACAGTCGAGCCAGTGCAGGGAAATCAGGTGCCTCTGGAGTGGGCTTAGACATTTGGGGGTCTTTTGGAATGGTGGCACGACCCCTAGAGTTCCTCTCGACTTTCCTGTTGAGAGGGCCTCCTCTTGAGATGCGACAGGAATGCCGCAATTTTTTCCCAATGAAACAGGGAAAAGAACTCTCATCTCGAGCACAGGAGGGGGAAATGGTGCTCCACTTGAGTTTGGCGGGACCCTCGGTTTTTGCTGTCGAGTGGAGACGGGTATGTCGGGGAACTTCTTGAGTTGCTGCAAGAGTGTGAAGGATCCTTTCGAGGTTCAAGAGTGAAGGTGTTATTTTCCTCGAGACAGTGCAGCGGAAAAGGAGCTCATCTCGCCTGGAGGGGTGAACCTTCTGGTTTTTCTCGAGTTGCGGATGATTCCTCTCGAGTTATGACTGATACCTCAGGGACCCGCTCGTGTGGCCTTGGGAAAGGTCAGTCTCCATGTGAGTTGCTTGGGGCCTCTCGGGATTTCACTCCAGTTGTGCCGATTCCTAAGTCCTCATCTGGAGCCGAGGCTGGAACCTAAGGTTTCCTCTTCAGTTATGATATGGATCTTGGGGTTCCTCTGGAGTCTCCATGGGGGAGTCACGCCTCGTCTTGAGTGGAGACATGCACATCCGCTTTCCTCCCGAGCTGTAGCAGCAGTGTCAGGTTTCCCGTCGAGTTGACACAGGGATCTGTGGCTTTCCCTCGAGGCTTTCCCACAGGGCTGTCACACATGCCACTGTGGTGTGAGTCAATACTCGGGGTGATAGTCGAGGCAGTGCAGGGAAATCAGGTTCCTCTGGAGTGGAATGAGACATTTCAGGGTTCTTTGAAATGGTGGCATGACCCCTGGAGTTTCTCTTGACTTTCCTGTTGAAGGCGCCTCCTCTTGAGACGCGAAGAAATCGCCGCAAATCCTTTCCCAAAAAGCCGGGAAAGGAATCCTCATCTCGAGCGGAGAAGGGGGAAAAGGGGCTCCTCTTGAGTTTGGCACGACCCTCAGTGTTCTTCTCGAGTTGAGATGGGTATGTCGGGGAACTTCTTGAGTTGCAGCAAGAATGTGAAGGACCCTTTCAAGGTTCAAGAGGGAAGGTGTGATTTCCCTTGAGATGCCAGAGTGGAAAAGGGGCTCAACTCACCTGGATTGGAGAACCTCCTGGTTTTTCTCGATTTGCAAAAGGTTCCTCTCGAGTTACGATGGGAACCTCAGGGACCTGCTCGTGTGGCCTCAGGAAAGGGCAGTCTCCATGCGAGTTGCAAGGGGCCTCTCGCAATTCCTCTCCAGTTGGTGCCGAGTCCTAAGTCCTTGTCTTGAGCCGAGGTCAGTAACTGAGGTTTCCGCTCCAGTGCTGACTTGAATCTTGGGGTTCCTCTGCAGTCTCCACAGAGAAGTCAGGCCTCATCTCGAGTTGAGACATGCATGTCCGCTTTCCTCTCAATCTGTAGTAGCAGTGTCAAGTTTTCCATCGAGGCTTTCCCACAGGGCTGTCACACGTGTCACTGTGGTATGAGTTGATACTCGGGGTGACAGTCGAGGCAGTGCAGGGCAATCAGGTTCCTCTAGAGTGGACTGAGACATTTGGGGGTCTTTTGGAATGGTGGCACGACCCCTGAAGTTGCTCTCGACTTTCCTGTTAAGAGCGCTGCTTCTTGAAATGCGACGGGAATGCCAGGAATTCTTTCCCGAAGATGCAGGGAAAGGAGCCCTCATTTCGAGAGGAGGAGGGGGAAACGGGGCTCCTCTTGAGTTTCGCGGAACCCTCGGTGTTCCTCTTGAGTTGAGACGGGTATGTCGGGGAACTTCTTGAGTTGCTGCAAGGGTGTGAAGGACCCTTTCGAGGTTCAAGAGGGAAGGTGTGATTTTCCTCGAGACATCAGATCAGAAATGGGCCTCATCTCGCCTGGACGGGAGAACCTCCTGGTTTTTCTCGAGTTGTGGCAGGTTCCTCTCGAGTTTTGATGGGGACGTCAGGGACCCACTCATGTGGCCTCAGGAAAGGCTGGTCTCCGTGCGAGTTGCGAGTGGCATCTCAGGAGTCCTCTCCAGTTGATGCCGCGTCCGAAGTCCTCACCTGGAGCCAAGCCTGGAACCTGAGGTTTCCTCTCCAATGCTGACATGGATCTTGTGGTTACTCTGGAGTCACCACAGGGGAGTCAGGCCTGGTCTCCAGTGGAGAAATGCACGTCTACTTTTCTCCCGAGCTGTAGCAGCAGTGTCAGGCTTACCATCTAGTTGACACAGGGATATGTGGCTTTCCCTCGAGGTTTTCCCACAGGGCTGTCACACGTGCCACTGTGATGTGATTCGATACTCGGCGTGACAATCGAGGCAGTGCAGGGAAATCAGGTTCCTCTGGAGTGGACTGAGACATTTGGGGGTCATTTGGAATGATGGAAAGACAAATGGAGTTCCTCTCGACTTTCCTGTTGAGAGCGCCTCCTCTTGAGATGCGACGTGAACGCCTGAATCTTTTCCCAAAGAAACAGGGAAAGGAACCCTCATCTCGAGTGGAGGAGGGGGAAACGGTGCTCCACTTGAGTTTGGCGGGACCCTCAGTGTTCCTCTTGAGTGGAGACTGGTATGTCGGGGAACTTCTTGACTTGCCGCAAGGGTGTAAAGGACCCTTTCGAGGTTCAAGAGGAAAGGTGTGAATTCCCTCGAGACGCTGCAGCTGAAAAGGGCCTCAACTCGCCTGGAAGGGAGAACCTCCTGCTTTATCTCGACTTGTAGCAGGTTCCTCTCGATTTACGATGGGGACCACAGGGACCTGCTCATGTGGCCTCAGAAAAGGCCAGTCTGCAGGCGAGTTTCTAGGGGCCTCTCGGGATTCCTCTCCATTCAGTGCCTGGTCCTAAGTCCTCATCTGGAGCCGAGGCTGCGACCTGAGGTTTCCACTCCAGTGCTTACATGGATCTTGGGGTTGCTCTGCAGTCTCCACAGGGGAGTCAGGACTCTTCTCAAGTGGAGACATACACGTCCATTTTCCTCCCGAGCTGTAGCAGCAGTGTCAGGTTTCCCGACGAGTTGACACAGGGATCTGTGGCTTTCCCTCAAGCCTTTCCCACAGGGCCGTCACACGTGCCACCATGGCGTGAGTCGATACCCGGGGTGACATTCGAGACCATGCAGGGCAATCAGGTTCATTCTGAGTGGATGAACTGAGACATTTGGGGTTCTTTTTGAATCGTGGTACGACCCCTGGAGTTCCTCTCGACTTTCCTGTTGAGAGTGCCTCCATCTGAGATGCGACTGGAACGCTGGGAATCCTTTCTCGACGAAGCAGTGAAAAGAACCCTCATCTCGATCAGAGGAGGGGGAGAAGGGGCTCCTCTTGATTATGGCGGGACACTAGGTGTTCTCTCGAGTGGAGACGGGTATGTCGGGGAACTTCTTGATTTGCAGCAAGGGTGTGAAGGACCCTTTCACGGTTCAAAAGGGAAGGAGTGATTTCCCTCAAGACGCCGCAGTGGAAAAAGGCCTTATCTCGCCTGGAGGGGAGAACCTCCTGGTTTTTCTCGAGTTGTGGCAGGTTCCTCTCGATTTATGATGGGGACCTCAGGGACACGCTCGTGTGGCCTCAGGAAAGGCCAGTCTCCACGCAAGTTGCGAGGGGCCTCTCAGGATTCCTCTCCAGTCGGTACCGGTTCCTAAGTCCTCGTCTGGTGCCGAGGCCAGAACCGGAGGTTTCCTCTCCAGTGCTGACATGGATCTTGGTGTTCCTCTGGAGTCTCCACAGTGGAGTCCATCTTCGTCTCGAGTGGAGACATGCACATCCCCTTTCCTCCCGAGCAGTAGCAACAGTGGCAGGCTTCCCATCGAGTTGACACAGGGATCTGTGGCTTTATATCGAGGCTTTCCCACAGGGCTGTGACAGGTGCCACCATGGTGTTAGTCGACACTCAGGGTGACATTCAGGGAAGTGCAGGGAAATTAGGTTCCTCTGGGGTGGGCTGAGATATTTGGGGGTCTTTTGGAATGGTGGCACCAAGGCAGGAGTTCCTGTCGACTTTCCTCTTGAGAGTGCCAAGTCTTGAGATGTGACAGGAACCCTGGGAATCCTTTCCCAATGAAACAGGGAAAGGAATCCTCATCTCGAGTGGAGGAGGGGGAAACGGGGCTCCTCTTGATTTGTGGCAGGACCCTCGGAATTCCTCTCAAGTGGAAACGGGTATGTGGGGAACTTCTTGAGTTGCTGCAAGGGTGTGAAGGACCCTTTCAATGTTCAAGAGGGAAGGTGTGATTTCCCTTGAGAAGCTGTGGCAGAAAAGTGCCTCATCTCACCTGGAGGGGAGAACTTCCTGGTTTTTCTCGAGTTGTAGCAGGTTCCTCTCGAGTTACAACAGGGACCTCAGGGACCCACTCGTGTGGCCTCAGGAAAGGCCAGATTCCATGCGAGTTGCAAGGGCCCACTCGGGTTTCCTCTCTAGTAGGTTCCGTGTCCTACGTCCTCATCTGGACCTGAGGCCGGAACCAAAGATTTCCTCTCCAGGGCTGACATGGATCTTGGGGTTCCACTGGAGTCTTCACAGGGGAGACAGGCCTTGTCTCGAGTGGAGACATGCACGTCTGTTTTCCTCCCGAGCTTTAGCAGCAGTGTCAGGCTTCCCATCGTGTTGACACAGGGATCTGTGGCTTTCCCTCGAGGCTTTCCCACAGGGCTGTCCCACGTGCCACTGTGATCTGAGTCGATACTAGGGTTGACAGTCGAGACAGAGCAGGGAATTCAGGTTCCTCTGGACTGGACTGAGCCATTTGGGGGTACTTTGTAATGGTGGCCTGACCCCTGGAGTAAATCTCGACTTCCTTGTTGATAACGCCTCCACTTGAGATGCGACAGCAATGCCGGGAATCCTTCCCCAATGAAGCAGGGAAAGGAGCCCTCATCGCAAACAGAGGAGGGTTAAACGGGGCTCTTCTTGAGTTTGACGGGACCCTCGGTGTTCCTCGCGAGTGTAGACGGGTATATCGGGGAACTTCTTGAGTTGCAGCAAGGGTGTGAAAGATCCTTTTGAGGATGAAGAGGGAAGGTGTGATTTCCCTCGAGACGCCACAGCGGAAAAGGGCCTCATCTCGCCTGAAGGGGAGAACCTCCTGGTTTTTCTCGAGTTGTAGCAGGTTCCTCTCGAGTTAAAACGGGGACCTCAGGGACCGGCTCGTGTGGCCTCGGTAAAGGCCAGTCTCCAAGTGAGTTGTGAGGGGCCTCTCAGGATTCCTCTGCAGTCTGTGCCAGTCGTCAGTCATCGTCTGGAGCAGTGACTGAAACCTGAGGTTTCCTCTCCAGTGCTGACATGGATCTTGGGGTTCCTCTGGAATCTCCACAGGGAAGTCAGTCCTCGTCTCGAGAGGAGACATGCACATCCGCTTTCCTCCTGAACAGTAGTAGCAGTGTCAGGCTTCCCATCGAGTTGACACAGGGATTTGTGGCTTTCCCTCGAGGATTTCCCACAGGGCTGTCATACGTGCCACCGTGGTGTGAGTCCATACTCGGAGTGACAGTCAAGGCAGTGCAGGGAAATCAGGTTCCTCTGGAGTGGACTGAGAATTTTGGGGGTCTTTTGGAATGGTGGCACGACCCCTGGAGTTCCTCTCGACTTTCCTGTGGAGAGCACCTCCTCTTGAGATGTGACTGGAATGCCAGGAATCCTTTCCAGACGAAGCAGGGAAAGGAACCCTCATGACGAGTCGAGGAGGGGGAAACGGGGCACCTCTTGAGTTGTGGCAGGACCCTCGGTGTTCCTCTCGAGTGGAGACGTGTATGTCATGGAACTTCTTGAGTTGCAGCAAGGGTGTGAAGGACCCTTTCGAAGTTCAAGAGGGAAGGTGTGATTTCCCTCGAGACGCCGCAGGGCAAAAGAGCCTCATCTACCCTGGAGGGGATAACTTCCTGGTTTTTCTCGAGTTGCGGCAGGTTCCTCTCGAATTACGATGGGGACCTCAGGGACCTGCTCGTGTGGCCTCAGGAAAGGCCAGTCTCCATGAGAGTTGTGAGAGGACTCTCGGGATTCCTCTCCACTCTGTGCCGGGTCCTAAGTCCTTGTCTGGAGCCAAGGCCGGAACCTGAGATTTCCTCTCCAGTGCCGATAAGTATCTTGGTGTTCATCTGGAGTCTCCACAGGGGAGTCAATAATCATCTCAAGTGGAGACATGCACGTCTGCTTTCCTTCCAAGCTGTGACAGGAGTGTCAGGCTTCCCGTCAAGTTGACACAATTATTTGTGGCCATCCCTCAAGGCTTTCCCACAGGGCTGTCACAAGTGCCACTGTGATCTGTGTCGATACTAGGGTTGCCAGTCGAGGCAGAGCAGGGAATTCAAGATCCTCTGGAGTGGACTGAGCCATTTGTGGGTCCTTTGTAATGGTGGCCCAACCCATGGAGTAACTCTTGACTTCCTTGTTGAGAGCGCCTCCACTTGAGATGCAACGGGAATGCCAGGAATCCTTTCCTGATGAAGGAGGGAAAGGAACCCTCATCTCAAGCAGAGGAGGGTGAAACAGGTCTCCTCTTGAGTTTGGCGGGACCCTCGGTGTTCCTCTCGAGTGTAGACGGGTATATCGGGGAACTTCTTGGGTTGCAGCAAGGATGTGAAGGACCCTTTCGAGGCTGAAGAGGGAAGGTGTTATTTCCCTTAAGACGCTGCAGCGGAAAAGTGACTCATCATGCCTGGAGGGGAGAATCTCCTGGTTTTTCTCGAGTTCCGGCAGGTTCCTCTAGAGTTAGGATGGGGACGTCCGGGACCCACTCGTGTGGCCTCAGGAAAGGACAGTCTCCATTCGTGTTGTGAGGGGCATCTCAGATTCCTCTCCAGTCGGTGCCTGGTTCTAATTCCTCGTCTGGAGCCGAAGCCGGAACCTGAAGTTTCCTCTCCAGTGCTGACGTGGATCTTGGGGTTCCTCTGGAGTCTCCACAGGGGAGTCAGGCCTCTTCTCAAGTGGAGACATGCAAGTCCACTTTCCTCCCGAGCTGTAGCAACAGTGGCAGGCTTCCCGCCGAGTTGACACAGGGATCTATAGCTTTACATCGAGGCTTTCCCACAGGGCTGTCACAGGTGCCACCGAGGTGTTAGTCGATACTTGGGGTGACATTAGGGGCAGTGCAGGGAAATCAGGTTCCTCTGGGGTGGACTGTGATATTTGGGGGTCTTTTGGAATGGTGGCACCAAGGCTGGAGTTCCTCTAGACTTTCCTCTTGAGAGTGCCCACTCAAGATGTGACGGGAACACCGAGAATCCTCTCCTGAGGAAACAGGGTAAGGAATCCTCATCTCGAGTGGAGGAGGGGGAAACGGGGCTCCTCTTGATTTGTGGCGGGACCCTCAGAGTTCCTCTCGAGTGGAGACTGGTATGTGGGGAACTTCTTGAGTTGCTGCAAGGGTGTGAAGTACCCTTTCAACGTTCAAGAGGGAAGGTGTGATTTCCCTTGGGAAGCCATGGCAGAAAAGTGCCTGGAGGGGAGAACCTCCTGGTTTTTCTCGAGTTGCAGCAGGTTCCTCTCGAGTTAAAACGGGGACCTCAGGAACCTGCTCGTGTGGCCTCAGGAAAGGCCAGTCTCCATGTGAGTTTCCAGGGCCCTCTCGGTATACCACTCCTGTCGGTCCCGGGTCCTAAGTCCTCATCTGGAGCCGAGGCCGGAACATGTGGTTTCCTCTCCAGTGCTGACATGGATGTTGGGGTTCCTCTGGAGCCTCCACAGGGGATTCAGGCCTCATCTCGAGTGGAGACATGCACATCCACTTTTCTCCCAGGCTGTAGCAGCAGTGTCAGTCTTCCTGTCGAGTTGACACAGGGATCTGTGGGTTTCGCTCGAGGCTTTCCCACAGGGCTCTCACACGTGCCACCGTGATGTGAGTCAATACTTGGGGTGACTGTCGAGGTAGTGCAGGGAAATCAGGTTCCTCTAGACTGGACTGAGACATTTGGGGGTCTTTTGGAATGGTAGCATGACCCCTGGAGTTCCTCTCGAGTTTCCTGTTGAGAGCACCTCCTCTTGAGATGTGACAGGAATGCCGGGAACCCTTTCCTGATGAGGCAGGGAAAGGAACCCTCATCTCGGTCAGAGGAGGGGAAAAAAGGGCTCCTCTTGAGTCGTGGTGGGACTCTCGGTGTTCCTCTCAAGTGTAGATGCGTATGTCGGGAAACTTCTTGAGTTGCTGCAAGGGTGTGAAGGACCGTATCCAGGTTCAAGAGGGAAGGTGTGTTTTCCCTCGAGACGCCACAGAGGAAAAGGGCCTCATCTCGCCTGGAGGGGAGAACCTCCTGGTTTTTCTCGAGTTGCGTCAGGTTACTCTCGAGTTACGATGGGGACCTCTGGAAACTGCTCGTGTGGCCTCAGGAAAGGCCAATCTCCATGTGAGTTGCAAGGGGTTTCTCGGGATTCCTCTCCAGTTGGTGCCGGGCCCAAAGATCTCGTCTGGAGCCGAGGCCGGAACCTGAGGTTTCCTCTCCAGTGCTGACATGGATCTTGGGGATCCTCTGGAGTCTCCACAGTGGAGTCCGTCTTCATCTCGAGTGGAGACATGCACATCCCCTTTCCTCCCGAGCAGTAGCAGCAGTGTCAGGCTTCCCATCAAGTTGACACAGGGATCTGTGGCTTTCCCTCGAGGCTTTCTCACAGGGCTCTCACACGTGCCACCGTGGTGTGAGTCGATGCTATGGTGACAGTCAAGGCAGTGCAGAGATATCAGGTTCCTCTGGAATGGACTGAGACATCTGGGGGTCTTTTGGAATGGTGGCACGAATCCTGGAGCTCCTCTCGACTTTCCTGTTGAGAGCACCTCCTCTTGAGATGCGACAGGAATGCCGGGAATCCTTTACCCACGAAGCAGGGAAAGGAACACTCATCTCGAACAGAGCAGGGGGAAACGATCTCTTCTTTCATTGTGGTGGGACCCTCGATGTTCCTCTCGAGTGGAGATGGGTATGTTGGGGAACTTCTTGAGTAGCAGCAAGCATGTGAAAGACCCTTTCGAGGTGCAAGAGGGAAATTGTGATTTCCCTCCAGACGCCGCTGTGGAAAAGGACCTTATCTATCCTGTAGGGGAGATCCTCCTGGTTTTTCTCGAGTTGCAGCAGGTTTCTCTCGAATTAAAACAGGGACCTCAGGGACCCGATCATGTGGCCTCAGGAAAGGCCAGAATCCATGTGAGTTGCGAGGGCCCTCTCAGCATACCTCTCTAGTCAGTGCCGGGACCTAAGTCCTCATCTGGAGCCAAGGTCAGAACCTGAGGTTTCCTCTCAAGAGCTGATATGGATCTTGGGGTTCCTCTGGAGTCTCCACAGGGGAGTCAGGCCTCGTTTCGAGTGGAGACTTGCACATCTACTTTCCTGCCAGTCTGTAGCAGCAGTGTCAGGCTTCCCGTCGAGATGACACAGGGATCTGTGGCTTTCCCTTGAGGCTGGCCCACAGGGCTGTCACACGTGCCACTATGGTGTGCGTCGATACTCAGGGTGACAGTCGAGGCAGTGCAAGGAAACCAGGTTCCTCTGGAGTGGACTGAGACATTTGGGGTTCCTTTGGAATGGTGGCATGACCCTTGGAGTTTCCTCGGGACTTTCCTGTTGAGAGCGCCTCCTCTTGAGATGTGACGGAAACGCCGGGAATCCATTTCTGATGAAGCAGGGAAAGGAAATCTTATCTCGAGCAGAGAAGGGCGAAACGGGGCTCCTCTTCAGTTTGGCGGGACCCTCGGTGTTCCTCTCTAGTGGAGATGGGTATGTCGGGAAATTCTTGAGTTTCTGCAAGGGTGTGAAGGATCCTTCCGAGGTTCAAGGGGTAAGGTGCGATTTCCCCAGAGATCCTCTCCACTTTCCTGTTGAGAGCGCCTCCTCTTGAGATGCAATGGGAACGCCAGGAATCCTTTCCCGACCATACAGGGAAAGGAATCCTAATCTCGAGCAGAGGAGGGGGAAACGGGGCTCCTCTTGAGTTTGGCAGGACCCTCGGTGGTCCTCTTGAGTGGAGATGGGTATGTCGGGGAACTTCTTGAGTTGCTGCAAGGGTGTGAAGGAACCTTTCGAGGTTCAAGAGGGAAGGTGTGATTTCCCTCGAGACACCACAGCGGAAAAGGGCCTCATTTCGCCTGGAGGGGGAACTTCCTGGTTTTTCTCGAGTTGTGGCAGGTTCCTCTTGAGTTACGACGGGGACCTCAGGGACCCGCTCATGTGGCCTCAGGAAAGGCCAGTCTCCATTCCAGTTGTGATTGGTGTCTCGGGATTCCTCTCCAGTCGTTGCTGGGTCCTACTTCCTCGTCTGGACATCAAGCAGGAAACTGAGGTTTCCTTTCCAGTGCTGACATGGATCTTGGGGTTCCTCTGGTGTCACCCCAGGGGAGTCTGGCCTCGTCTCGAGAGGAAACATGCACATCTGCTTTCCTCCCACGCTGTAGCAGCAGTGTCATGCTTCCCAATGAGTTGACACAGGGATCTGTGGCTTTCCCTCGAGGCTTTCCAACAGGGCTGTCACACGTGCACCATGATGTGAGTCGATACTCGGGGTGACAGTGGAGGCAGTGCATGGGAATCAGATTCCTCTGGAGTGGACTGAGACATTTGGGGGTCTCTTGAATGGTGGCATGACTGCTGGAGTTCCTCTCACTTTCCTATTGAGAGCGCCTCCTCTTGAGATGCAACGGGAATGCTGGGAAACCTTTCAGGACGAAGCAGGGAATGGAAACCTCATCTCGAATGGAGGAGGGGCAAAGTCGGGTCCTCTTGAGTATGGCGGGACCCTCGGTGCTCCTCTCAAGTGGAGACGGGTATGTTGGGCAACTTCTTGAGTTGCAGCAAGAGTGTTAAGGACCCTTTCGAGGTTCAAGAGGGAAGGTGTGATTTTGCTCGAGACGCCGCAGCCAAAAAGGGCCTCATCTTGCCTGGAGGAAAGAAACTCCTGACTTTTCTCGAGTGGCGGCAGGTTCCTCTCGAGTTATGACGGGGTCTTCCGGGACCCGCTCATGTGGCCTCAAGAAAGGCCAATCTCTATTCGAGTTGTGAGGGGCCTCTTGGCATTCCTCTCCAGTTGGTGCCGGGTCCTAAGTCTGCATCTTGAGCCGAGGCCAGAACCTGAGGGTTCCTCTCCAGTGCTGACATGTATCTTCGGGTTCCTCTGGAGTATCCACAGCAGAGTCAGGCCTCATCTCGAGTGGAGACAAGCACGTCCACTTTCCTCCTAAGCTGTAGAAGCAGTGTCAGTCTTCCCATCGAGTTGACACAGGGATCTGTAGCTTTCCCTCTATGCTTTCCCACAGGGCTGTCACACGTGCCTCCGTGGTGTGAGTCTATTCTCAGGGTGACAGTCGAGGCAGTGCAGGAAAATCAGGTTCCTCTGGAGTGGACTGAGACTTTGGGATGTCTTTTGGAATGGTGGCACGACTCCTGGAGTTCCTCTCGACTTTCCTGTTGAAAGCGCCTGCTCTTGAGATGCGATGGGACACCGGGAATCCTTTCCCAATGAAGCAGGGAAAGGAACCCTCATTTCGAGCAGAGGAGGGGGAAACAGGGCTCCTCTTGAGGTTGGTGGGATCATCAGTGTTCCTCTCGAGTGGAGACGGCTACGTCAGGAACTTCTTGAGTTGCACCAAGGGTGTGAATGACACGTTCGAGGTTCAAGAGGGAAGGTGTGATGTCCCTCGAGATGGCGGAGCCGAAAAGGGCCTCATCTCGCCTGGAGTGGAGAACCTCCTGGTTTTTCTCGAGTTGTAGCAGGTAACACTCCAGTTATGACGGGGACCTCAGGGACCCGCTCGTTTTGCCTCGGGAAATGCCAGTCTCCATGCGAGTTGTGATGAGCCTATCGGGATTTCTCTCCAGTCGGTTCCAGGTCCTAACTGCTCGTCTGGAGCCAAGGCCAGAACCTGAGGTTTCCTCTCCAGTGATGACATGGATCTTGGGTTTCCTCTGGTGTCTTCACTGGGGAGTCAGGCCTCATCTCAAGTGGAGATATGCACGTCTGCTTTCCTCCCGAGCTGTAGCAGCAGTCTCAGGCTTCCCGTCGAGTTGACACAGGTATCTGTGGCTTTCCCTCGAAGCTTTCCCACAGGGTTGTCACACGTGCCACCGTGGTTTGAGTCGATACTCAGGGTGACAGTCGAAGCAGTGAAGGGCAATCAGGTTCATCTGCAGTGTACTGCAATATTTGTGGGTCTTTACAATGGTGGCATGACCCTTGGTGTTCCTCTCAACTTTCCTGTTGAGAGTCCCTTCTCTTGAGATGCGACGGGAATGCCGGGAATCCTTTTCGATGAAGCAGCTAAAGGAACCCTCTTCTGGAGCAGAGGAGGGGGATACGGGGCTTCTCTCCAGTTTTTGCGGGACCCTCGTTGATCCTCTGTAGTGGAGATGGGTATGTCGGGAAACTTCTTGAGTTGCTGCAAGGGTGTGAAGGATCCTTTCGAGGTTCAAGAGGGAAGGTGTGATTTCCCTCTAGACACCACAGTGGAAAAGGGCCTCATCTCGCCTGGAAGAAAGCACTTCCTAGTTTTTCTCAAGTTGCGGCACTTTCCTCTAAAGTTATAACGGGGACCTCAGGTATGCACTCGTGTGGCCTCAGGAAAGGCCAGTCTCGATGCAAGTTGTGAGGAGCCTCTCGGGATTCCTCTCCAGTCGATGCCGGGTCCTAAGTCCTCGTCTGGAGCCGAGGCTGCAACCTGTGGCTTCCTCTCCAGTTCTGACATGGATCTTGGGGTACCTCTGGAGTCTCCACAGCAGAGTCAGGCCTCGTCTCGAGGGGAGACATGCATGTCTGCTTTCCTCCCGAGCTGTAGCAGCAGTGTCAGGCTTCCCATCGAGTTGACAGAAGGATCTGTAACTTTCCCTCAAGGCTTTCCCACAGGGCTGTCACACGTGCCACTGTGGTGTGAGCCAATACTCGGAGTGACAGTCAAAGCAGTGCAGGAAAATCAGGTTCCTCTGGAGTAGACTGAGATTTTGGGGGGTCTCTTGGAATGGTGGCATGACCCCTGGAGTCCCTCTCGACTTTCCTGTTGAAAGCGCCTGCTCTTGATATGCAACGGGACGCCGGGAATCCTTTCCCAACGAAGCAAGGTAAGGAACCCTCATCTCGAGAAGAGGAGGGGGAAACGGGGCTCCCCTTGAGGTTAGCGGAACCCTCGGTGTTCCTCTCGAGTGGAGATGGGTATGTTGGGGAACTTCTTGAGTTGCAGCAAGGGTGTTAATTACATGTTCGAGGTTCAAGAGGGAAGGTGTGATTTCCCTCAAGACGCTGCAGCGGAAAAGGGGCCCCTCTCGCCTGGAGGAGAGAACCTACTGGTTTTTCTCAAGTAGCAGTAGGTTCCTTTCGAGTTACGACAGAGACCTCAGGGACCCGCTCATGTGGCCTCAGGAAAGGCCAGTCTCCATGAGAGTTGCAAAGGGGCCTCTCGGGATTCCTCTACAGTTGGTGCCAGGTCCTAAATCCTTGTCTGGTGCTGAGGCTGCAACCTGAGGTTTCCTCTGCAGTGCTGACATGGATCTTGGGGTTCCTCTGGAGTATCCACAGTGGAGTCAGGCTTCATCTCTAATGGAGACAGGCACGTACGCTTTCCTCCCAAGCTGTAGCAGCAGTGTCAGTCTTCCCGTCGAGTTGACTCTGGGATCTGTGCCTTTCCCTTGAGGCTTTCCCACAGGGCTGTCACACGTGCCACCATGGGATGAGTCGATACTCAGGGTGACAGTAGAGGCAGTGCACGGAAATCATGTTCCTCTGGAGTGGACTGAGACATTTGTGGGTCTTTTGGAATGGTGGCTCGACCCCTGGAGTTCCTCTCGACTTTCCTGTTGAGAGTGCCTTCTCTTGAGATGAGACGTGAATGCTGGGAATTCTTTCCCAAAAAAACAGGGAAAGAAACCTTCATCTCGATCGGAGGAGTGGAATATGGGGCTCCTCTTGAGTTGAGGCAGAACCCTCAGTGTTCCTCTCGAGTGGAGACAGGTATGTTGGTGAACTTCTTGAGTTTCTGCAAGGGTGTGAAGGACCCTTTCGAGGTTCAAGATGGAAGATGTGATTTCCATCGAGACATCGCAGTGGAAAAGGGCCTCACCTTGCCAGGAGGGGAGAACCTCCTGGTTTTTCTCGAGATGCAGCAGGTTCCTCTCGAGTTACGACGCAAAATTCACGAACCGCTCGTGTGGCCTCAGGAAAGGTGAGTCTCCATTCGAGTTGCGACTGGCCTCTCGGGATTCCTCTCCACTTGGTGCCGGGTCCTAAGTCCTCGTCTGGAGCCAAAGCCGGAACCTGACGTTTCCTCTCCAGTGCTGACATGGATCTAGGGGATCCTCTAGAGTCTCCACAGGGGATTCAGGCCTCATCTCGAGTGGAGACCTGAACGTCTGCTTTCCTCCTGACCTGTAGCAGCAGTGTCAGGCTTCCTGTCGAGTTGACACATGGATCTGTGATTTTCCCTCGAGGATTTCCCACAGGGCTGTCACACGTGCCACCATGGTGTGAGTAGATACTCGGGGTGACAGTCGAGGCAGTGCAGGGAAATCAGGTTGCTCTGGTGTGGACTGAGATATTTGTGGGTCTTTTGGAATGGTGGCACGACCCCTGGAGTTCCTCTCGACCTTCCTGTTGAGAGCGCCTCCTCTTGAGATGTGATGGGAATGCCGGGAATCCTTTCCTGACGAAGCAGGGAAAGGAACCCTCATCTCGAGGGGAGGAGGGCGAAACGGGGCTCCTATTGAATATGGCGTGACCCGTGGTGTTCTCTTGAGTGGAGACAGGTATTTGGGGGAACTTCTTGAGTTGCTGCAAGGGTGTGAAGGACCCTTTCGAGGTTCAAGAGGGAAGGTGTGATTTCCCTCGACAAGCGGCAGCGGAAAAGGGCTTCATCTCGCCTATAGGGGAGAACCTCCTGGTTTTTCTCGAGTTGTGGCAGGTTCCTCACGAGTTACTATGGGGACCTCAGGGAACTGCTCTTGTGGCCTCAGGAAAGGCCAGTCTCCATCTGAGTTGCAACGGGCATCTTGGGATTCCTCTACAGTCGGTGCTAGGTCCTAAGTCCTCATCTGGACCCGAGGCCAGAACCTGAGGTTTCCTCTCCAGTGATGACTTGGATCTTGGGATTCCTCTGGAGTCAGGCCACGTCTCGAGTGGGGACATGCATGTCGGCTTTCCTCCGGAGCTGTAGGAGCAGTGTCAGTCTTCCCTTCGAGTTGACACATGGATTTGTGGCTTGCCCTCGAGGCTTTCTCTCAGGGCTCTCACACGTGCCACTGTGGTGTGAGTAGATACTCGGGGTGACAGTCGAAGCAGTGCAGGGAAATCAGGTTCCTCTAGAGTGGACTGAGACAACAGGCGGTCTTTTGGATTGGTGGCACGACCCCTGGAGTTCCTCTCATCTTTCCTGTTGAGAGCGCCTCCTCTTGAGATGCGACGGGAACACCGGGAAACATTTCCCGACGAAGCAGGGAAAGGAACCCTCATCGCGAGCGGAGGAGGGGGAAACGGGGCTCCTCTTGAGTTTGCCGGTACCCTTTGTGTTCCTCTTGAATGGAGAAGGTTATGTCAGGGAACTTCCTGAGTTGCATAAAGGGTGTGAAGTACCCTTTCGAGGTTCAAGAGGGAAGGTGTGATTTTCCCTCAAGATGCCGCAGCAGAAAAGGGCCTCATCTCACCTGGATGGGAGAACCTCCTGGTTTTTTTTGAGTTGTGGCAGGTTCCTCTAGAATTACGGTGGAGACCTCAGGGACCCGCTCGTGTGGCCTCAGGAAAGGCCAGTCTCCATGTGAGTTTCGAGGAGCATCTCAGGATTCCTCTCCAGTCCGTGCCGGGTCCTAAGTCCCCGTCTGGAGCCGAGGCCGGAACCTGATATTTCCTCTCCAGTGCTGACATGAATCTTGGGGTTCCTCTGGAGTCTCTACAGGGAATTCAGGCCTTGTCTCGAGGGGAGACATGCAAGTCCGCTTTCCTCCCAAGCTGTAGCAACAATGTCAGGATCCCGTCGAGTTGACACAGGGATCTGTGATTTTCCCTCTAGTCTTTCCCACATGGCTGTCACACGTGCCATCTTGGTGTGAGCCAATACACGGAGTGACAGTCAAAGCAGTGCAGGAAAATCAGGTTCCTCTGGAGTAGACTGAGATTTTTGGGGGTCTCTTGGAATGGTGGCATGACCCCTGGAGTCCCTCTCGACTTTCCTGTTGAAAGCGCCTGCTCTTGATATGCGACGGGATGCTGGGAATCCTTTCCCAACGAAGCAAGGTAAGGAACCCTCATCTCGAGAAGAGGAGGGGGAAACGGGGCTCCCCTTGAGGTTGGCGGGACCCTTGGTGTTCCTCTCGAGTGGAGACGGGTATGTTGGGGAACTTCTTGAGTTGCAGCAAGGGTGTTAATTACATGTTCGAGGTTCAAGAGGGAAGGTGTGATTTCCCTCGTAACACCACAGTGCAAAAGGGCCTCATCTCGCCTGGAGGGTGAAAATCCTGGTTTTTCTCGAGTTGTGGATATTTACTCTTGAGTTACGACAGGGACCTCAGGGACCCGCTCGTGCGGCCTCAGGAAAGGCCAGTCTCCATGTGAGTTATGAGGGTTCTCTCGGGATTCCCCTCCAGTCGGTGCCTTGTCCTATATCCTCGTCTGGAGCCCTGGCTGGAATCTGAGATTTCCTTTCCAGTGCTTACATGGTTCTTGGGTTTCCTCTAGAGTCTCCACAGGGGAGTCAGGCCTCTTCTCTATTGGCGACACTCACATCTGCTTTCCTCCCGAACGGTAGCAGTAATGTCAGGCTTCCCGTCGTGTTGACACAGGGATCTGTTGCTTTCCCTCGATGCTTTCCCACAGGGCTGTCACACGTGCCACCGTGGGGTGAGTTGACACTCGGGGTGACAATCAGAAGGGCAGAGAAATCAGGTTCCTCTGGAGTGGACTGAGCATTTTGGGGGTCTTTTGGAATGGTGGCATGAACCCTGGAGTTCCTCTCGACTTTCCTGTTGAGAGCACCTCCTTTTGAGATGTGACGAGAACACCAGGAAACGTTTCCTGATGAAGCAGGGAAAGGAACGCTCATCTCGAGCAGAGGAGGGGGAAATGGGGCTCCTCTTGAGTTTGCCGGTACCCTCTGTGTTCCTCTTGAGTGGAGAAGGGTATGTCAGGGAACTTCTTGATTGGCATAAAGAGTGTGAAGTACCCTTTTGAGGTTCAAGAGGGAAGGTGTGATTTCCCTCGAGACGCTGCAGAGGAAAAGGGCCTCATCTCACCTGGATGGAAGAGCCTCCTGGTTTTTCTCGAGTTGTGGCAGGTTCCTCTAGAGTTACGGTGGGGACCTCAGGGACCCGCTCGTGTGGCCTCAGGAAAGGCCAGTCTCCATTCGAGTTTCAAGGAGGATCTCGGGATTCCTCTCCAGTCGGTGCCGGGTACGAAGTCCTCGTCTGGAGCCGAAGCCAGAATTTGAGGTTTCCTCTCCAGTGCTGACATGGATATAGGGGTTCCTCTGGAGTTTCCACAGGGAAGTCAGGCCTTGTCTCGAGTGGATACATGCACGGCTACTATCCTCCCAAGCTGTTGCAGTAGTGTGAGGCTTCCAGTCGTGTTGACACAGGGATCTGTGGCTTTCCCACAGGGAAAAGACCTTGAGGCTTTCCCACAGGACTGTCACACGTGCCACCATGGTGTGAGTCAATACTCAGGGTGACAGTTGAGGCAGTGGAGGAAAATCAGGTTCCTCAGGAGTGGGCTGAGACATTTGGTGGGCTTTTGGAATGGTTGCAGGATCCCTGGAGTTCCTCTCGACTTTCCTGTTGGGAGTGCCTCCTCTTGAGATGCAACGGGAACGTCGGGAATCCTTTTCCGAAGCAGGGAAGGAACCCTCATCTTGAGCGGAGGAGGGGAAAACGGGGCTCCTCTTGATTTGTGGCAGGACCCTCAGAGTTCCTCTTGAGTGGAGACAGGTGTGTGGGGAACTTCTTGTGTTGCTGCAAGGGTGTGAAGGACCCTTTTGACGTTCAAGAGGGAAGGTCTGATTTCCCTCGACAAGCCATGGCACAAAAGTTCCTCATCTTGCCTGGAGGGGAGAACTTCCTGGTTTTTCTCGAGTTGTGGCAGGTTCCTCTCGAGTTATGACAGGGACCTCAGGGACCCACTCGTGTGGCCTTAGGAAAGGCCAGATTCCATGTGAGTTGTGAGGGGCCACTTGGGTTTCCTCTCCAGTAGGTTCCGTGTCCTAAGTCCTCATCTGGAACCGAGGTCAGAACCAAAGGTTTCCTCTCCAGTGCTGACATGGATCTTGAAGTTCCTCAGGAGTCTTCACAGGGGAGTCAGGCCTTGTCTCGAGTGGAGACATGCACATTCGTTTTCCTCTCGAGCTGTAGCAGTAAAGTCAGGCTTGTCATCGAGTTGACACAGGGATCTGTGGCTTTCCCTCGCGGCTTTCCCACAGGGCTGTCACACGTGGCACCATGGTGTGAGTTGATACTCGGGGTGAGAGTCGAAGCAGTGCAGGGAAATCAGGTTCCTCTGGAGTGGACTGAGACATGTGGGTGTCTTTTGGAATGGTGACACGATCCCTGGCGTTCCTCTCAACTTTCCTGTTGAAAGCACCTCCTCTGGATATGCAATGGGATGCCGGGAAACCTTTCCCAATGAAGCAGGGAAAGGAACCCTCATCTCAAGAAGAGGAGGGGGAAATGGGGCTCCCCTTGAGGTTGGTGGGACCCTCGGTGTTCCTCTCGAGTGGAGACAGATACGTCAGGGAATTTCTTGAGTTGTAGCAAGGGTGTGAAGGACATGTTCGAGGTTCAAGAGGGAAGGTGTAATTTCCCACGAGACGCCGCAGCCGAAAAGGGCCTCATCTTGCCTGGAGGGAAGAACCTCCTGGCTTTTCTCGAGTTGTGGCAGGTTCCTCTCGAGTTACAATGGGGACCTCAGGGACCCGCTCATGTGGCCTCAGGAAAGGCCAGTCTCCATGTGAGTTGCGAGGGGCCTCTCGGGATTCCTCTCCAGTTGGTGCCGGTTTCTAATTCCTTTTCTGGAGCCTAAGCCAGAAACTGAGGTTTCCTCTGCAGTGCTGACGTGGATCTTCAGGTTCCTATGGAGTCACCACAGGGGAGTCAGGCCTCATCTCGAAAGGAGACATGCACGTCCATTTTCCTCCTGAGCTGTAGCAGCAGTGTCAGCCTTCCCGTCAAGTTGACACAGGGATCTTGGCTTTCCCTCGAGGCTTTCCCACAGGGCTCTCACACGTGTCACTGTGGTGTGAGTTGGTACTCGGCGTGACAGTCGAGGCAGTGCAGGTAAATCAGTTTCCTCTGGAGTGGACTGAGACATTTTGGGGTCTTTTGGAATGGTGGCACGACCCTTGGAGTTCCTCTCTACTTTCCTGTTGAGAGCGCCTTCTTTTGAGATGTGACGGGAATGCCGGGAATCCTTTCCCGACGAAGCAGGGAAAGGAGCCCTCATCTCAAGTGGAGGATGGAGAAACGGGGCTCCTCTTGAGTTGTGGTGGGACCCTCAGTGTTCCTCTGTATTGCAGACGGGTACATCGGGGAACTTCTTGAGTTTTGGCAAGGGTGTGAAGGACCCTTTCAAGGTTAAAGAGGGAAGGTGTGATTTCCCTCGAGACGGCGGCGCAGAAAAGAGCCTCATCTCGCCTGGAGGGGCGAACCTCCTGGTTTTTCTCGAGTTGTGGCACGTTCCTCTTGAGTTACGAAGGGGACATCAGGAAACTGCTCGTGTGACCTCAGGAAAGTCTAGTCTCCATGAGTGTTGTGAGGGGCATCTTGGGATTCCTCTCCAGTCGGTGCAGGGTCCTAAGTCCTTGTCTGGAGCTGAGGCTGGAACCTGATGTTTCCTTTAAAGTGCTGACATGGTTCCTGTGGTTACTTGGAGTCTCCACAGGGGAATCAGGCCTCATCTCGAGTGGAGACATGCACGTCCGTTTTCCTCCCAAGCTGTAGCAGCAGTGTTAGGCTTCCCGTCGAGTTGACACAGGGATCTGTGATTTTCCCTCGAGGCTTTCCCACAGGGCTCTCACACATGCCACCATGGTGTGAGTTGATACTCTGGGTGACAGTCGAGGCAGTGCAGGGAAATCAGGTTGCTCTGGAGTGTACTGAGACATTTGTGGGTCTTTTGGAATGGTGGCATGACCCCTGGAGTTCCTCTCCACTTTCCTGTTGAGAGTGACTTCTCTTGAGATTCAACGGGAATGCCAGGAATCCTTTCCCGACAAAGCAGGGATAGGAAACCTCATCTCGAGTGGAGGAGGGAGAAATGGGGCTCCTCTTGAGTTGTGGCAAGACCCTTGGTGTTCCTCTCGAGTGGAGATGGGTATGTCGGGGAACTTCTTGAGTTTCTGCAAGGGTGTGAAGGACCCTTTCGAGGTTCAAGAGGGAAGATGTGATTTCCCTCAAGATGCTGCAGCGGAAAAGGGCCTCATCTCGCCTGGAGGGGAGAAACTCCTGGCTTTTCTCGAGTTGCAGCAGATTCCTCTCGAGTTACGACAGTGACCTCTCGACCCACTCGTGTGGCCTCAGGAAAGGCCAGTCTCCATGCGAGTTGCGAGGGGCCTCTCGGGATTCCTCTCCATTTGGTGCCTATCCCTAAGTCCTCATCTGGAACTGAGGCCTGAACCTGAGTGTTCTTCTCCAGTGCTGACATGGAACTTGGGGTTCCTTTGAAGTCTCCACAAGGGAGTCAGGCCTTGTCTCGAGTGGAGACATGGACGTCCGCTTCCCTGCCGAGCTGTAGCAGCAGTGTCAGTCTTCCCATCGAGTGGACAGGGATCTGTGGCTTTCCTTTGAGGCTTACCCATAGGGCTGTCACACGTGACACCATGGTGTGAGTCGATACTCGGGGTGACAGTCAAGGCCGTGCAGGGAAATCAGGTTCCTCTAGAGTGGACAGAGACGTTTGGGGGCCTTTTGCAATGGTGGTACGACCCCTGGAGCTCCTCTCGACTTTCTTGTTGAGAGCGCCACTTCTTGAGATGCGAAGGGAACGCCAGGATTCCTTTCCTGATGAAGCAGGGAAAGGAAGCCTCATCTGAGCAGAGGAGAGTGAAAAGGGGCTTCTCTTGAGTTTTCATGGGACCCTCTGTGTCCCTTTAGAGTGGAGAAAGGTATGTCGGGGAATTTCTTGAGTTGCAGCAAGGGTGTGAAGGAACCTTTCAAGGTTCTAGAGGGAAGGTGTGATTTCCCTCGAGATGCCACAGCATAAACGGCCTCATGCCACCTGGAGGGGAGAACCTCTTGGTTTTCCTCGAGTTGTAGCCGGTTCCTCTCGAATTATGACGGGGAACTCAGGGACACACTCATGTGGCCTCAGGAAAGGACAGCCTCTATGCAAGCTGGGAGGGGCCTCTCGGGATTCCTATCCAGTCAGTGCCTGTTCCTAAGTCCTCATCTGGAGCCAAGGCTGGAACATGAGGTTTCCTCTCCAGTGCTTACATGGAACTTGCCGTTCATCTGGAGTCTCAACAGGGGAGTAAGGCCTCGTCTCGAGTGGAGACATGCAGGTCCACTTTCCTCCCGAGCTTTAGCAGCGGTGTCAGGCTTCCCATTGAATTGACACAGGGATCTCTGGCTTTCCTTCGAGGCTTTTCCACAGGGCTGTCACAGGTGCCACCGTGGTGTGTGTCCTTACTCGGGGTGACAGTCGAGGCAGTGCAGGGAAATCAGGTTCCTCTGGAGTAGACTGAGACATTTGGCAGATTTTGGAATGGTGGCAATGCCCCTGAATTTCCTCTTGAGTTTCCTGTAGAGAACGCCTCCTCTTGAGATGCAACGGAACACCGGGAATCCTTTCCCAATGAAACAGGGAAAGGAACCCTCATCTCGAGCAGAGGAGGGGCAAACGGGGCTCCTCTTGAGTATGGCAGGACCCTCGGTGTTCCTCTCAAGTGGAGACAGGTATGTTGGGGAACTTCTTGAGTTGCAGCATGGGTGTGAAGGACCCTTTCGAGGTCCAAGAGGGATGGTGTAATTCACCTCGAGACGCTGCAGCAGAAAAGGGCCTCATCTCGCCTGGAGGGGAGAACCTCCTGCTTTTTCTCGAGTTTCAGCAGGTTTCTCTCAAGTTAATACAGGTACCTCAGGGACCCGCTCATGTATCCTCAGGAAAGGCCAGTCTCCAAGTGACTTGCGATGGGCCCTTCGGGATTCCTCCTCAGTCGGTCCCAGGTCCAAAGTCCTCATCTGGAGCCGAGGATGGAAACTTAGGTTTCCTCTCCACTGCTGACATGGATCTTAGGGTTCCTCTGGATTCTCACAGGGGAGTCAGGCCTTATCTCGAGTGGAGACATGCACGTCCACTTTCCTCCCGAGCTGTAGCAGCAGTGTCAGCCTTCTCATAGTGTTGACACAGGGATCTGTGGCTTTCCTTCAAGGCTTTCCCACAGGGCTGTCACACGTCCCACTGTGGCGTGAGTCAATACTCTGGGTGACAGTCGAGGCCGTGCAGGGAAATCAGGTTCCTCTGGAGTGGACTGAGTCATTTGGGGGTCTTCTGGAATGGTAGCACAACCCCTGGAGTTCCTCTCGACTTTCCTGTTGAGATTCCCTCCTCTTCAGATACGACGGGAATGCCGGGAATCCTTTCCCGACGAAGCAGGGAAAGGAACCTTCATCTCTAGCAGAGAAGAGGGAAACGGGGTTCCTCTTGAGTTTGGCAGGACCGTCAGTGTTCCTCTTGAGTGGAGACGGGTATGTCGGGGAACTTCTTGAGTTGCAGCAAGAATGTGAAGGATCCTTTCGAGGTTCAAGAGGGAAGGTGTGATTTCCCTCGAGTCGCCGCAGTGGAAAAGGGCCTCATCTCGCGTGGAGCAGAGAACCTCCTGGTTTTCACGAGTTGTGGCTGGTTCCTTTCGAGTTACAATGGGAACCTCAGTGACCCGCTCATGTGGCCTCAGGAAAG
This sequence comes from Cephalophus harveyi, assembly GCA_006410635.1. Taxonomy (NCBI): domain Eukaryota; kingdom Metazoa; phylum Chordata; class Mammalia; order Artiodactyla; family Bovidae; genus Cephalophus; species Cephalophus harveyi. The sequence goes on from SJYT01066687.1 coordinate 334,774, forward strand.
GCCAGTGTCCATGTGAGTTGTGAGGGGCCTCTCGGAATTCCTCACCAGTCAGTGCCAGGTCCTAAGTCCTCATCTGTAGGTGAAGCCAGAACCTGACTTTACCGCTCCAGTGCAGACATGGAACTTGGGGTTCCCCTGGAGTCTCCCCAGGGGAGTCAGGCCTCGTCTCGAATGGAAAAATACACGTTCGCTTTCCTCCCAAGCTTCAGCAGCAGTGTCAGGTTTCCTGAAGAGTTGACCCAGGGATCTGTGCCTTTCCATTGAGGCTTTCCACAAGGCTTTCCACAGGTGCCACCATGGTGTGAGTCGATACTCGGTGTGACAGTTGAGGCAGTGCAGGGAAATCAGGTTCCTCTGGAGTGGGCTGAGACATTTGGGGGTCTTTAGGAATGGTGGCACGACCCCTGGAGTTCCTCTCGTCTTTCCTGTTGAGAGCGCCTCCTCTTGAGATGCCATGTGAATGCTGGGAATCCTTCCGCGATGAAGCAGGGAAAGGAACCCTCATTTCAAGCAGAGGAGGGAGAAATGCGTCTCCTCTTGCGTTTAGTGGGAACCTTGGTGTTCCTCTCGAGTGGAAAAGATTACATCGGTGAACTTCTTGAGTTGCGGCAAGGGTGTGAAGGACACTTTTGAGGTTCAAGAGGGAAGGTGTGATTTCCCTCGAGAAGCCACAGTGGAAAAAGACCTCATCTTGCCTGGAGGGGAGAACCTCCTGGTTTTTCTCGAGTTGTGGCAGGTTCCTCTTGAGCTATAATGGGGACCTTGGGAACCCACTTGTGTGTCCTCAGGAAAGGAAAGGCCAGTCTCCATTTAAGTTGCCAGGGGCCTCTTGGGATACCTCTCCAGTCAGTGCAGGGTCCTAAGACCTCGTCCAGAGCCGAGGCAGGAACCTGAGGTTTCCTGTTCAATGCTGACATGGATTTTGGGGCTCCTCTGGAGTCACCACAGGGGAGTCAGGCCTCGTCTCGAGGGAAGACATGAACGTCTGCTTTCCAACTGAGATGTAGAAGCAGTGTCAGGCTTCCCATCGAATTGACACAGGGATCTGTGGCTTTCCCTCGAGGCTTTCCCACAGGGCTGTCACATGTGCCACTGAGGTGTGAGTCGATACTCGGGGTGACCGTCGAGGCAGTGTAGGAAAATCAGGCTCCTGTGGAATGGTCTGAGACATTTGGAGGTGTTTTGGAATGGTTGCACGAACCCTGGAGTTCCTCTCGACTTTCCTGCTGAGAGTGCTTCCTCTTGAGATGCAACGGGAATGCGAGGAATCCTTTCTGGATGAAGCAGGGAAAGGAACCCTCATCTCGAGCTGAGGAGGGGAAACAGGGCTCCTCTTGAGTTGTAGCGGGACCCTCGGTGTTCTTCTAGAGTGGAGACAGGTATGTCGGGGAACTTCTTGAGTTGCAGCAAGGGTGTGAAAAAGCCTTTCGAGATTCAAGAAGGAAGGTGTGATTTCCCTCAAGACGCCGCAGCTGAAAATGGCCTCATCTCGCCTGGAGGGGAGAACCTCCTGGTTTTTCTCGAGTTGTGGCAGGTTCCTCTTGAACTACGATGGGGACCTTGGGGAACCGCTCATGTGGCATAAGGAAAGGCCATTCTCCATGCGAGTTGTGAAGGGCCTCTCGGGATTCCTCTCCAGTCGGTGTCGGGTCCTAAGTCATCATCTGGAGCTGAGGCCGGAAACTGAGGTTTTGTCTCCAGTGCTGACATGGATCTTAGGGTTCCTCTGGAGTCTCCACAGGGGAGTCAAGCCTCGTCTCGAGTGGCGACATGCACGTCCGCTTTCCTCCCAAGCTATAGCAGCACTGTCAGGCTTCTCGTCGAGTTGATACAGGGATCTGTGGATTTCCCTCGAGGATTTGCCATAGGGCTGTCACACTTGCCACCGTGGTGTGAGTCGACACTCGGGATGACAGTCGAGGCAGTGCAGGGAAATCAGCTTCTTCTGGAGTGGACTGAGACATTTGGGGGTCTTTTGAAATAGTGGTACGAACCCTGGAGTTCCTCTCAATTTCCTGTTGAGATCGCCTCCTCTTGAGATGCGACGTGAACACTGGGAATCCTTTCCCAATGAAGTAGTGTAAGGAATGCTCTTCTCGATCATAGAAGGGGGAATCGGGGGTTCTATTGAGTTTGGCGGGACCCTTGGTGCTCCTCTCATGTGGAGACTGATATGTCGGGGATCTTCTAGAGTTGCAGCAAGTGTGCCTAGGAACCTTTCAAGGTTTAAGAGGGAAGCTGAGATTTTAACTCGAGACGCCACAGTGGAAAAAGGCCTCATCTCGCCAGGATGAGAGAACCTCCTGGCTTTTTACAGTTGTGGCAGGTTCCTCTCGAGTTATGGCGGGGCCTCAGGGACCGCTCGTGTGGCCTCAGGAAGAGCCAGTCTCCATGCGAGTTGCGAGGGGACTCTCGGGATTCCTTTGCAGTCGGTGCAGGGCCCTAAGTCCTTGTCTGGAATCGAGGCCAGAACCTGAGGTTTCCTCTCCAGAGCTGACATGGATCTTGGGGTTCCTCTGGAGTCTGCACAGGGGAGTCAGGCCTTGTCTTGAGTGGAGACATGCACGTCCACTTTGTTCCCGAGCTGTAGCATCAGTGTCAGGCTTCCCAATGAGCTGACTCAGAGATTTGTGGCTTTCCCTCGAGGCTTTCACACAGGACTGTCACACATGCCACTGTGGTGTGAGTGGATACATGGGGTGAGAGTCGAGGAAGTGCAGGGAAATCAGATTCCTCTACAGTTGACCGAGATATTTTGCGGTTTTTTGGAATGGTGGCACGTCCCCTGGAATTTCTATAGACTGTCTTTGGAGAGCGGCTTCTCTTGAGATGCAACGGAATGCCAGGAATCCTTTCCCAATGAAGCAGGGAAAGGAACCCTCATGTTGAGCGGAGGAGAAGGAAACGGGACTCCTCTTGAGTTGTGGTGGGACCCTCGGTGTTCCTGTCGAGTTGAGATGGGTATGTCGGGGAAATTTTCGAGTTGCTGCAAAGGTGTGAAGGAACCTTTCGAGGTTCAAGAGGGAAGGTGTGATTTCCCTCAAGACGCCACAGCGGAAAAGGGCCTCATCTTGCCTGGAGGGTAGAACCTGATGGTTTTTCTCGAGTTGCACCAGGTTCCTCTCGAGTTATGAAGGGGACCTCATTGACCTGCCCGTTTGGCCTGAGGAATGGCCAGTCTCCATGCGAGTTGTGAGGGGCCTCTCATGACTCTCCAGTCTGTGCCGGGTCCTAAGACCTCGTCTGGAGCCTAGGCCGGAACATGAGTGTTCCTCTCCAGTGCTGACATGGATCTTGGGGTTCCTCTGGAGTCTCCACAGGGGAGTCAGGCCTCGTCTCCCCTGTGTGGAGACATGCACGTCTGCTTTCCTCCCAAGCTGTAGCAGCAGTGTCAGTATTCCCGTCGAGTTGACACAAGGATCTATGGCTTTCCCTCAAGGCTTTCCCACAGGCCTGTCACACGTGCCACTGTGGTGTGAGTCAATACTCGGGGTGACAGTCGAGGCAGTGCAGGGAAATCAGGTTCTGCTGGAGTGGACTGAGACAATTAGGGTTACTTTGGAATGGTGGTATGACCTCTGTCGTTCCTCTCGACTTTCCTGTTGAGAGCGCCTTCTCTTGAGAAGAGACTGGAACACCGGGAATCCTTTCACGACGAAGCAGGGAAAGGAACCTGCATCTCAAGCGGAGGAGGGGGAAACAGGGCTCCTCTTTGGTTTGTTGGGACCCTTGGTGTTCCTCTCGAGTGGAGACAGGTATGTCGGGAAACTTCTTGATTTGCAGCAAGGATGAGAAGGACGGTTTTGTGGTTCGAGAGGGAAGGTGTGATTTCTCTCAAGATGCCCCAGTGGAAAAGGGCATCATCTCGCCTGGAGGGAAGAACCTCCCCATTTTTCTCGACTTGCAGCAGGTTCTTCTCCAGTTATGACGAAGACCTCAGGGACCTGATCGTGTGGCCTCAGGAAAGGTCAGTCTCCCTGAGAGTTGTGAGGGGCTTCATGGGATGCCTCTCCAGTCAGTGCTGGATCCTAAGTCCTAGTCTGGAGCCAAGGACGGAACCTGAGGTATCCTCTACAGTGCTGACATGGATCTTGGGGTTCTTCTGGAGTCTCCACATGGGAGTCAGGCCTCATTTCGAATGGAGACATGAACCTCCGCTTTCGTCCTGAGCTGTGGCAGCAGTGTAAGTCTTCACGTCAAGTTGACACAGGGATCCATGTCTTTCCCTCGAGCCTTTCCCATTGGGCTGTCACACGTGACACCGTGGTGTGAGTCGATACTCGGGGTGACAGTCGAGGCAGTGCAGGGTAATCAGGTTCCTCTGGAGTCGACTGAGACTTTTGGTGGTCTTTTGGAATCGTGGCACGACCCCTAGAATTCCTCTCGACTTTCCCATTGAGAGTGCCTCCTCTTGAGATGTGTCAGAAATGCTGGGAATCCTTTCCCAATGAAGCAGGGAAAAGAACCCTCATCTCCTGCAGAGGAGGGGGAAATGGAGCTCCTCTTGAGTTTTTTTCAACCCTTGGTGTTCCTCTTTAGTGGAGACGGGTATGTCAGGGCACTTCTTGAGTTGCAGCAAGGGTGTGAAGGACACTTTTGAGATTCAAGTGGGAAAGTGTGATTTTCCTTGAAATGCTGCAGCTGAAAAGGGCCTCATCTTGGCTGGAGGGGAGAACCTCCTGGTTTTTCTCGAGGTACAGCAGGTTCCTCTCAAGTTACGACGGGGACCTCAGGGATCCGCTTGTCAGGCTCAGGAAAGGCCAGTCTCCATGCGAGTTGCAAGGGGCCTCTCGGGATTCCTCTCCAGTCGGTGCCAGGTCCTAAGTCCTTGCCTGGAGCCAAGGTCGGAAACTGAGGTTTCCTCTCCAGTGTTGACGTGGATCTTGGGGCTCCTTTGGAGTCTCCACAGGGGTGTCAGGCCTCGTCTCGAGTGGAGACATGCACGTCCACTTTCCTCCCGAGCTGTAGCAGCAGTGTCAGGCTTCCCATCGAGTTGACACAGGGATCTGTGGATTTCCTTTGAGGCTTTCCCAAGGTCTGTCACACGTGCCACCATGATGTGAGTCGATACTCGGGGTGACAGTCCAGGCAGTGCAGGGAAATCAGCTTCTTCTGGAGTGGACTGAGACATTTGGGGGTCTTTTGATATAGTGGTACAAACCCTGGAATTCCTCTCGACTTTCCTGTTGAGAGAGCCTCCTCTTGAGATGCCACATGAATGCTGGGAATCATTTCCCAATGAAGGAGTGAAAGGAACACTCATCTCGATCAGAGCAGGGGGATTCGGGGGTTCTATTGAGTTTGGCGGGACCCTCGGTGTTCGTCTCGACTGGAGACGGGTGTGTCAGGGAAAATCTTGAGTTGCTGCAAAGGTGTGAAGGACCCTTTTGAGGTTCAAGAGGGAAGGTGTGATTTCCTTAGAGACGCTGCAGCAGAAAAGGGCCTCATCTCGCCTGGAGGGCAGAACCTCCTGGTTTTTCTCGAGTGGAACCAGGTTCCTCTCGAGTCCCTGAGGTCCCCGCCAGTTTGGCCTCAGGAAAGGCCAGTCTCCATGCGAGTCGCGAGGGGGTGCTCGGGATTTCTCTCCACTCGGTACCAGTTCCTAAGTCCTCGTCTGGAGCCCAGGACGGAACCTGAGTTTTCCTCTCCAGTGCTGACATGGATCTTGGGGTTCCTCTGGAGTCTCCACAGGGGAGTCAGGCCTCGTCTCGAGTGGAGACATGCACGTCTGCTTTCCTCCCGTGTTGTAGCAGCAGTGTCAGTCTATTCATCGAGTTGACACAAGGATCTGTGGATTTCCCTCGAGGCTTTCCCACAGGCCTGTCACACGTGCCACTGTGGTGTGAGTCGATACTCGGGGTGACAGTCGAGGCAGTGCAGGGAAATCAGGTTCTGCTGGAGTGGACTGAGACAATGAGGGGTCTTTTGGAATGGTGGTATGACCCCTGTCATTCCTCTCGACTTTCCTGTTGAGAGCGCCTCCTCTTGAGATGTGACGGGAACACCGGGAATCCTTTCACGACGAAGCAGGGAATGGAACCCTCATCTGGAGCCGAGGAGGGGGAAACGGGACTCCTCTTTGGTTTCGTGGGACCCTCGGTGTTCCTCTCGAGTGGAGACGGGTATGTCGGGGAACTTCTTGACTTGCAACAAGGGTGAGAAAGACCCTTTCGTGGTTCGAGAGGGAAGGTGTGATTTCCCTCAAGATACCCCAGGTTAAAAGGGCGTCATCTCGCCTGGAGGGGAGAACCTCCTCATTTTTCTCATCTTGCGGAGGGTTCTTCTCGAGTTATGACGGGGACCTCAGGGACCCGCTTGTGTGGCTTCAGGAAAGGCCAGTCTCCATGCGAGTTGTGAGGGGCCTCTCGGGATGCCCCTCCAGTCGGTGCCGGGTCCTAAGTCCTCATCTGGAGTCAAGGCCGGAACCTGAGGTATCCTCTCTAGTGCTGACATGGATCTTGGGGTTCCTCTGGAATCTCCATAAGGGAGTCAGGCCTCGTCTTGTGTGGAGACACGCACATCCGCTTTCCTGCCGAGCTGTATCAGCAGTGGTGGGCATCCCGTCCAGTTGACACAGGGATCTTTGGCTTTCCCTCGAGGCTTTCCACAGGGCTGTCACACGTGCCACCATAGTTTGAGTCGATACTCGGTGTGATATTCGAGGCATTTCAGGGAGATCAGGTTCTTTTGGAATTGACTGAGACATTTGGGGGTCTTTTGGAATGGTGGCACAACCCCTGGAGTTCCTCTCAACTTTCCTGCTGAGAGCGCCTCCTCTTGAGATGCAATGGGAACGCCAGGACCCTTTCCCGACGAAGCGGGGAAAGGAACCCTTATGTCCAGGGGAGGAGTTTGAAACAGGGCTCCTTTTGAGTTGTTCCTCGGTGTTCCTCTTGATTGGAAATGGGTATGTCAGGGAAATTCTGGAGTTTCTGCAAGGGTGTGAATGATTCTCTTGATGTTCAACAGGGAGGTGTGATTTCTCTCCATTCGCCACAGTGGTAAAGGACCTCATTTTACCTGGAGGGGAGAACCTCTGGTTTTTATTGAGTTGGGGCAGGTTCCTCTCGAGTTACGATGGGGACCTCAGGGACCACTCGTGTGGCCTCAGGAAAGGGCAATCACCATGCGAGTTGCGAGGGGCCTCTTGCGATTCCTCTCCAGTCTTTGCTGGGTCATAAGTTCTCATCTGGATCCGAGGCCGGAACCTGAGATTTCCTCTCTAGTGCTGACTTGGACCTTGGAGTACCTCTGGAACCTCCACAAGTGAGTCAGGCCTCGTCTTGAGTGCAGACATGCTCGCCCACTTTCTTCTGGAGCTGTATCACCAGTGTCAGGCTTCCCATCGTGCTGACACAGGGATTTGTGGCTTTCCCTCAGGGCTTTCCCACAATGCTGTCACTTGTGCCACCGGCCTATGAGTCGATACTAGTGGTGACAGTCAAAGAAGTGCAGGGAAATCAGGTTCATCAGAGTGGATTGAGACATTTGGGGGGCTTTTGGAATGGTGGCACGAACCCTGGAGTTCCTCTCGACTTTCCTGTGGAGAGCGCCTCCTCTTGAGTTGTGACGGGAACGCCAGGAATCCTTTTCCTATGAAGGAGGGAAAGGAACCCTCATTTTCAGAGGAGGAGGGGGAAAATTGGCTCCTCTTGAGTTTGACGGGACTCTCGGTATTCCCCTAGAGTGGAGATTGATATGTTGGGGAATTTCTTCAGTTGCAGCAAGGGTGTAAAGGACCCTTTCGAGGTACAAGAGGGAAGGTGTGATTTCTGTTGAGACGGCGCAGCAGAAAAAGGCCTCAAATCGCCTGCAGTGGAGAACTTCCTGGTTTTTCTCGAGTTGCGGTAGGTTCCTCTTGAGTTACGATGGGGACCTCAGGTAACTGTTCATGTGGCCTCAGGAAAGCCAGTCTCCATGAAAGTTGCGAGGGCCTCTCGGGATTCCTCTCCAGTTGGTACCGGGTCCTAAGTCCTCGTCTGGAGCCTAGGCCAGAACCTGAGTGTTCCTCTCCAGTGCTGACATGGACCTTGGGGCTCCACACGGGAGTCAGGCCTGGAGTGTTCCTCCTCCAGGCTGACATGGACCTTGGAGTCTCCACACGGGAGTCAGGCCTCATCTCGAGTGGAGACATGGACGTCCGCTTTCCTCCCGAGCTGTAGCAGCAGTGTCAGTATTCCCGTCGAGTTGACACAAGGATCTGTGGCTTTCCCTCGAGGCTTTCCCACAGGCCCGTCACACGTGTCACTGTGGTGTGCATCAAAACTCAGGGTGACCGTCGAGGCAGTGCAGGGAAATCAGGTTCTGCTGGAGTGGACTGAGACAATTAGGGATCTTTTGGGATGGTGGTACGACCCCTGTCATTCCTCTCGACTTTCCTGTTGAGAACGCCTCCTCTTGAGATGCGACAGGAACACCGGGAATCCTTTCACGACGAAGCAGGGAAAGGAACCCTCATCTGGAGCCGAGGAGGGGAAACGGGGCTCCTCTTTGGTTTGGCGGGACCCTCGGTATTCCTCTTGAGTGGAGATGGGTATGACGGGGAACTTCTTGATTTGCAGCAAGGGTGAGAAGGACCCTTTCGTGGTTCGACAGGGAAGGTGTGATTTCCCTCAAGACACCCCAGTGGAAAAGGGCATCTCGCCTGGAGGGGAGAACCACCTCATTTTTCTCGACTTGTGGCAGGTTCTTCTCGAGTTACAACAGGGACCTCAGGGACCCACTCGTGTGGCCTCAGGAGAGGCCAGTCTTCATGCAAGTTTTGAGGGGCCTCTTGGGATGCTGCTCCAGTCACTGCCGGGTCCTAAGTCCTCATCAGGAGCTGAGGCCAGAACCTGAGCTATCCTCTCTAGTGCTGACATGGATCTTGGGGTTCCTCTGGAATCTCCACAGTGGAGTCAGGCCTCGTCTCAAGGGAGACATGAACGTCCACATTCCTCCAAACTGTAGCAGCTGTGGCAGGCATCCCGTCGAGTTGACACAGGGATCTGTGGCTTTCCCTCGAGGCTTTCCCACAGGGCTGTCACACGTGCCACCATAGTTTGAGTTGATACTCATTGTGACAGTCGAGGCAGTGCAGGAAAGTCAGGTTCCTCTGGAGTGCACTGAGACATTTGGGGGTCTTTAGGAATGTGGCATGACCCCTGGATTTCCTCTCATCCTTCCTGTTGAGAGCGCCTCCTCTTGAGATGCAACAGGAATGCCGGGAATCCTTTCCCAACGAAGCAGGGAAAGGAACCGTTATCTCCAGCGGAGGAGTTTGAAACGGGGCTCCCCTTGAGTTGTGGTGGGACCCTCGGTGTTCCTCTCGACTGGAGACGGGTGTGTCAGGGAAAATCTTGAGTTGCTGCAAAGGTGTGAAGGACCCTTTTGAGGTTCAAGAGGGAAGGTGTGATTTCCTTAGAGACGCTGCAGCAGAAAAGGGCCTCATCTCGCCTGGAGGGCAGAACCTCCTGGTTTTTCTCGAGTGGAACCAGGTTCCTCTCAAGTTATGGCGGGGACCTCAGGGACCCGCCAATTTGGCCTCAGGAAAGGCCAGTCTCCATGCGAGTCGCGAGGGGGTGCTCGAGATTTCTCTCCACTCGGTACCAGTTCCTAAGTCCTCGTCTGGAGCCCAGGATGGAACCTGAGTTTTCCTCTCCAGTGCTGACATGGATCTTGGGGTTCCTCTGGAGTCTCCACAGGGGAGTCAGGCCTCATCTCGAGTGGAGACATGCACGTCTGCTTTCCTCCCGTGTTGTAGCAGCAGTGTCAGTCTATTCGTCGAGTTGACACAAGGATCTGTGGATTTCCCTCGAGGCTTTCCCACAGGCCTGTCACACGTGCCACTGTGGTGTGAGTCGATACTCGGGGTGACAGTCGAGGCAGTGCAGGGAAATCAGGTTCTGCTGGAGTGGACTGAGACAATGAGGGGTCTTTTGGAATGGTGGTACGACCCCTGTCATTCCTCTCGACTTTCCTGTTGAGAGCGCCTCCTCTTGAGATGTGACGGGAACACCGGGAATCCTTTCACGACGAAGCAGGAAAGGAACACTCATCTGGAGCTGAGGAGGGGGAAACGGGGCTCCTCTTTGGTTTGGCAGGACCCTCAGTGTTCCTCTCAAGTGGAGACAGGTATGTCGGGGAACTTATTTATTTGCAGCAAGGGTGAGATAAACCCTTTCTTGGTTCGAGAGGGAAGGTGTGATTTCCCTCAAGACGCCCCAGGTTAAAAGGGCGTCCTCTCGCCTGGAGGGGAGAACCTCCTCATTTTTCTCATCTTGTGGAAGGTTCTTCTCGAGTTATGATGGGGACCTCAGGGACCCACTCGTGTGGCTTCAGGAAAGGCCAGTCTCCATGCGAGTTGTGAGGGGCCTTTTGGGATGTCTCTCCAGTTGGTGCCAGGTCCCAAGTCCTCGTCTGGAGCCAAGGCCAGAACCTGAGGTATCCTCTCTAGTGCTGACATGGATCTTGGGGTTCTGACATGGGGTGCTGACATGGATCTTGGAGTTTTCCTCTGGAATCTCCATAGGGGAGTCAGGCCTCGCCTCGTGTGGAGACATGCACGTCTGCTTTCCTCCAGAGCTGTATCAGCAGTGGCAAGCATCCTGTACAGTTGACACGGGGATCTTTGGCTTTCCCTCGAGGCTTTCCCACAGGGCTGTCACACATGCCACCATAGTTTGTCGATACTCGGTGTGATAGCCGAAGCATTGCAGGGAGATCAGGTTATTTTGGAGTGGAATGATACATTTGGGGGTCTTTTGGAATGGTGTCAAACTAGTCAATCTAATCACACTAGGACGAAAGCCTTGTCTAACTCAATGAAACCAAGCCATACCTGAAGGGCAACCCAAGACAGGCGGGTCATGGTGGAGAGGGCTGACAGAATGTGGTCCACTGGAGAAGGGAATAGCAAGCCACTTCACTATTCTTGCCCTAAGAACCCCATGAACAGTATGAACAGGCAAAATGATAAGATACCAAAAGAGGAACTCCCCAGGTCAGTAGGTGCCCAATATGCTACTGGAGATCAGTGGAGCAATAAGTCCAGAAAGAATGAAGGGATGGAGCCAAAGCAAAAACAATACCCAGTTGTGCATGTGACTGGTGATAGAAGCAAGATCCGATGCTGTAAAGAGCAATACTGCATAGGAACCTGGAATGTCAGGTCCATGAATCAAGGCAAATTGGAAGTGGTCAAACAAGAGATGACAAGGGTGAACGTCGACATTCTAGGAATCAGC
>SJYT01066687.1:347042-397547 GCA_006410635.1 Cephalophus harveyi
GGTTGAGCACTGAAGAATTGATGCTTTTGAACTGTGGTGTTGGAGAAGACTCTTGAGAGTCCCTTGGACTGCAAGGAGATCCAACCAGTCCATTCTGAAGGAGATCAACCCTGGGATTTCTTTGGAAGGAATGATGCTCAAGCTGAAACTCCAGTACTTTGGCCACCTCATGCGAAGAGTTGACTCACTGGAAAAGACTCTGATGCTGGCAGGAATTGGGGGCAGGAGGAGAATGGGACGACCAAGGATAAGATGGCTGGATGACATCACTGACTCAATGGACGTGAGTCTGAGTGAACTCCGAGAGATGGTGATGAACAGGGAGGCCTGGCGTGCTGCAATTCATGGGGTCACAAAGAGTCGGACACGACTGAGTGACTGAACTGAACTGAACTGAACTTGGAATGGTAGCACGACCCCTGGAGTTCCTCTCAACTTTCCTGCTGAGAGCGCCTCCTCTTGAGATGCAATGGGAACACCGGGACCCTTTCCGGATGAAGCGGGGAAAGGAACCCTTATGTCCAGTGGAGGAGTTTGAAACGGGGCTCCTCTTGAGTTGTGGCGGAACCCTCGGTGTTCCTCTCGATTGGAAACGGGTATGTCAGGGAAATTCTGGAGTTTCTGCAAGGGTGTGAAGGACTCTCTCGATGTTCAACAGGGAGATGTGATTTCCCTCCATTCGCCGCAGCGGTAAAGGGCCTCATTTCGCCTGGAGGGGAAAACCTCTGGTTTTTATCGAGTTGGGGCAGGTTCCTCTCGAGTTACGATGGGGACCTCAGGGACCATTCGTGTGGCCTCAGGAAAGGGCAGTCACCATGCGAGTTGCGAGGGGCCTCTCGCGATTCCTCTCCAGTCTTTGCCGGGTCATAAGTCCTCATCTGGATCCGAAGCCAGAACCTGAGATTTCCTCTCTAGTGCTGACTTGGACCTTGGAGTACCTCTGGAAGCTCCACAAGTGAGTCAGGCCTCGTCTTGAGTGCAGACATGCTCACCCGCTTTCCTCTGGAGCTGTATCACCAGTGTCAGGCTTCCCATCGTGCTGACACAGGGATTTGTGGCTTTCCTCAGGGCTTTCCCACAATGCTGTCACATGTGCCACTGGCCTATGAGTCGATACTAGTGGTGACAGTCGAAGAAGTGCAGGGAAATCAGGTTCATCAGAGTGGATTGAGACATTTGGGGGGCTTTTGGAATGGTGGCACGAACCCTGGAGTTCCTCTCAACTTTCCTGTGGAGAGCGCCTCCTCTTGGGTTGTGACGGGAATGCCGGGAATCCTTTTCCTATGAAGGAGGGAAAGGAACCCTCATTTTCAGAGGAGGAGGGGGAAAATTGGCTCCTCTTAAGTTTGGCGGGACTCTCGGTGTTCCCCTAGAGTGGAGACTGATATGTCGGGGAACTTCTTCAGTTGCAGCAAGGGTGTAAAGGACCCTTTCGAGGTACAAGAGGGAAGGTGTGATTTCTGTTGAGACGGCGCAGCGGAAAAAGGCCTCAAATCGCCTGCAGTGGAGAACTTCCTGGTTTTTCTCGAGTTGAGGCAGGTTCCTCTCGAGTTATGATGGGAACCTCAAGGACCCACTCGTGTGGCCTCAGGAAAGGCCAGTCTCCATGAGAGTTGTGAGGGGCCTCTCAGGATTCCTCTATAGTCGGTGCCGGGTCTGAAGTCCTCGTCTGAAGCCAAGGCTGGAACGTGAGGTTTCCTCTACAGTGCTGACATGGATCTTAGGATTCTTCTGTAGTCTCCACATGGGAGTCAGGCCTTGTTTCGAGTGGAGACATGAACCTCTGCTTTCATCCCGAGCTGTGGCAGCAGTGTAAGTCTTCACGTCGAGTTGACACAAGGATCCTTGTCTTTCCCTCAAGCCTTTCCCACTGGGCTGTCACACGTGCCACTGTGGTGTGAGTTGATACTTGGGGTGACAGTCGATGCAGTGCAGGGTAATCAGGTTCCTCTGGAGTCGACTGAGACATTTGGTGGTCTTTTGGAATCGTGGCACGACCCCTGGAATTCCTCTCGACTTTCCCGTTGAGAGCGCCTCCTCTTGAGATGCGTCGGAAATTCTGGGAATCCTTTCCTGACGAAGCAGGGAAAGGAACCCTCATCTCCTGCAGAGGAGGGGGAAACGGAGCTCCTCTTAAGTTTTTTTCAACCCTCGGTGTTCCTCTTTAGTGGAGACGGGTATGTCGGGGAACTTCTTGAGTTGCAGCAAGGGTGTGAAGGACACTTTTGAGATTCAAGTGGGAAAGTGTGATTTTCCTCAAAATGCTGCAGCTGAAAAGGGCCTCATCTTGGCTGGAGGGGAGAACCTCCTGGTTTTTCTCGAGGTACGGCAGGTTCCTCTCAAGTTACGACGGGGACCTCAGGGATCCGCTTGTCGGGCTCAGGAAAGGCCAGTCTCCATGCGAGTTGCGAGGGGCCTCTCAGGATTCCTCTCGAGTCGGTGCCAGGTCCTAAGTCCTCACCTGGAGCCGAGGTCAGAACCTGAGGTTTCCTCTCCAGTGCTGATGTGGATCTTGGGGTTCCTTTGGAGTCTCCACAGGGGTGTCAGGCCTCGTCTCGAGTGGAGACATGCACGTCCACTTTCCTTCTGAGCTGTAGCAGCAGTGTCAGGCTTCCCATCGAGTTGACACGGGGATCTGTGGCTTTCCCTTGAGGCTTTCCCACAGGTCTGTCACACGTGCCACCGTGGTGTGAGTCGATACTCGGGGTGACAGTCGAGGCAGTGCAGGGAAATCAGCTTCTTCTGGAGTGGACTGAGACATTTGGGGGTCTTTTGATATAGTGGTACAAACCCTGGAATTCCTCTCGACTTTCCTGTTGAGAGAGCCTCCTCTTGAGATGTGCCGCAAATGCTGGGAATCCTTTCCCGATGAAGGAGTGAAAGGAACGCTCATCTCGATCAGAGCAGGGGGATTCGGGGGTTCTATTGAGTTTGGCGGGACCCTCCGTGTTCCTCTCGTGTGGAGACTGGTATGTCGGGGAACTTCTAGAGTTGCAGCAGGTGTCCATAGGAACCTTTCGAGGTTTAAGAGAGAAGGTGAGATTTCCCTCGAGACGCCACAATGGAAAAGGGCCTCATCTCACCAGGACGAGAGAACATCCTGGCTTTTCACAGTTGTGGCAGGGTCCTCTCGAGTTACGATGGGGCCTCAGGGACCGCTCGTGTGGCCTCAGGAAGGCCAGTCTCCATGAAAGTGGTCCGGGGCCTCTCGGGATTCCTCTCCAGGTGGTGCCGGGTCCTATATCCTCGTCTGGAGCCGAGGCTGGAACCTGACATTTTCTCTCCAGTATTGACATAGATCTTGGGGTTCCTCTAGAGTCTCCACAGGGGAGTCAGGCCTTGTCTCTAATGCATTCATGCACGTCCGCTTTCCTCCCGAGCTGTAGCACCAGTGTCAGTCTTCCCATCGTGTTGACACTGGGAATTGTGGCTTTCCCTCAAGGCTTTCTGACAGGTCTGTCACACATGCTACCATGGTGTGAGTCGATAGTCGGGATGACAGTCGAGGCAATGCAGGGAAATCAGGCTCCTCTGGAGTGGACTGAGACGTTTGGGATCTTTTGGAATGGTGGCACGAACCCTGGAATTCCTCTCGACTTTTCCTGTTGAGAGCGCCTCCTCTTGAGATCGACGGGAACGCCGGCATTCTTTACCCGACGAAGCGGGGAAAGGAACCCTTATCTCGAGTGGAGGAGGGGAAAATGGGGCTCCTCTTGAGTTTGGCGGGACCCTTGGTGTTCCTCTCGAGGGGAGACAGGTATGTCGGGGAAATTCTTGAGTTGCTGCAAGGGTGTGAAGGACCGTTTCGAGGTTCAAAAGGGAAGGTGTGATTTCCCTCGAGATGCCACAGCGGAAAAGGGCCACATCTCGCCTGGAGGGGAGAACCTCCTGGCTTTAATCAAGTTGCAGCAGGTTCCCCTCGAGTTATGACGGGGACCCCAGGGACCTGCTTGTGTGGTCTTGGAAAAGGTCAGTCTCCATGCAAGTTGCGAGGGGCCTCTCAGGATTCCTCTCCAATCGGTGCCGGGTCCTATGTCTTTGTCTGGATCTGAAGCCGGAACCTGAGTTTTCCTCTCCACTGCTGACATGGAGTGTGGGGTACCTCTGGAGCCTCCACAAGGCAGTCAGGCCTCTTCTCGAGTGCAGACATGCACGTCCGCTTTCCTCCTGAGCTGTAGCACCAGTGTCAGTCTTTCCATAGAGCTGACACAGGGATTTGTGCCTTTCCCTCAAGACTTTCCTACAGGGCTGTCACACGTGCCACCATGGTGTGAGTCGATACTCGGAGTGACAGTCAAGGCAGTGCAGGGAAAGCAGGTTCCTCTGGAGTGGACTGAGACATTTGGGAGTCTCTTGAAATGGTGGCACGACCCCTGGAGTTCCTCTCGACCTTCCTGTTGAGAGCGCCTCCTCTTGAGATGCGATGGGAATGCCGGGAATTCTTTCTTGATGAAGCAGGAAAAGGAAACCTCATCTTGAGCCAAGGAGGGGGAAACAGGGAACCTCTTGAGTGGTGGCAGGACCCAAGGTGTTCCTCTCGAGTGGAGACAGGTATGTTGGGGAACTTCTTGAGTTGCTGCAAGGGTGGGAAGGACTGTTTTGAGGTTAAATAGGAAAGGTATGATTTCGCTCAAGACGCTGCAGTAGAAAAGGGCCTCATCTTGCCTGGAGGGGAGAACCTCCTGGTTTTTCTCGAGTTGCGGCAGATTCCCCTCGAGTTATGACAGGGATGTTAGGGACCCACTCGTGTGGCCTCAGGAAAGGCCAGTCTCCATGCGAGTTGTGAAGGGCCTCTCGGGATTCCTCTCCAGTCGGTGCCGGGTCCTAAGTCCTCATCTGAAGCTGAGGCCTGAAACGAAGGTTTCCTCTCCAGTGCCGACATGGATCTTGGGGTTCCTCTGGAGTCTCCACAGGGGAGTCAGGCCTCGTCTCAAGTGGAGACATGCACGTCCGCTTTACCCCCGAGCTGTAGAAGTAGTGTCAAGCTTCCCATCGACTTGACACAGGAATCTGTGGTTTTCCCCCAATGCATTCCCACAGGGCTGTCACACGTGCCCCCGGGGTGTGAGTCGATACTAGGGGTGACAGTTGAGACAGTGCAGGCAATTCAGGTTCATCTGAGTGGACTGAGACATTTGGGGGGCTTTTGGAATGGTGGCACGATCCTTGGAGTTCCTTTTGGCTTTCCTGTGGAGAGCGACTCCTCTTGAAGTGCGACAGGAACGCTGGGAATCCTTTTCATAAGAATAAGGGAAAGGTACCCTCATCTCCAGTGAAGGAGGGGGATAAGGGGTTACTCTTGAGTTTGGCGGGACCCTCGGTGTTCCCCTCGAGTGGAGACTGATATGTCGGGGAACTTCTTGGGTTGCTGCAAGGGTGTGAAGGACCCTTTCGAGGTACAAGAGGGAAGGTGTGATTTCCTTCGAGACACCACAGTGGAAAAAGGCCTCAACTCGCCTGGTGGGGAGAACCTCCTGGTTTTTCTCGAGTTGTGGCAGGTTCCTCTCGAATTATGATGGGGACCTCAGGGAACCACTCGTGTGGCTTCAGGAAGGCCAGTCTTCATGAATGTTGTGAGGGGCCTCTTGAGATTCTTCTGCAGGTGGTGCCGGGACCTATGTGCTTGTCTGGAGCTGAGGCCGGAACCTGAGGTTTCCTCTCCAGTGCTGACATGGATCTTGGGGTTCCTCTAGAGTCTCCACAGGGGAGTCAGGCCTCGTCTCTAGTGCAGACATGCACGTCCGCTTTCCTTCCGGGCTGTAGCACCAGTGTCAGTCTTCCCATCGTGTTGACACTGGAAATTGTGGCCTTCCCTTGAGGCTTTCCTACAGGTCTGTTAACGTGCCACAGTGGTGTGAGTAAATAATTGGTGTGAAAGTCGAGGCAGTGCAGGGAAATCAGGTTCCTCTGGAGTGGACTGAGACATTTGGGGGTCTTTTGGAATGGTGGCACGACCCCTGGGGTTCCTCTCAATTTCCTGAGGGCGCCTCCTCTTGAGATGTAACAGGAACGCCGGGAATCCTTTCCCGAAGAAGCAGGGAAAGGAACCCTCATCTCAAGTGGAGGAGGGGGATAACCGGGCTCTTCTTGAGTTGTGGCGGGACCCTCGGTGTTCCTCTCGAGTGGAGACGGGTATGTCAGGGAACTTCTTGAGTTGCTGAAAGTGTGTGAAAGACCCTTTCAAGGTTCACGAGAGAAGGTGCCATTTCCCTCGAGATGCTGCAGCTGAAAAGGGCCTCATCTCACCGGGATGGGGAACCTAGTGGTTTTTCTCGAGTTGTGGCAGGTTCCTCTCGAGTTACAATGGGGACCTCAGGGAACCGCTTGAGTGGCCTCAGGAAAGGCCAGTCTCCATGAGAGTCAGGAAAGACCAGTCTCCATGCGAGTTGCCTCTCGGGATTCCTCGCCAGTCGGTGCCGGGTCCTAAGTCCTCATCTGGAGCCAAGACCAGAACCTGAGGTTTCCTCTCCAGTGCTGTTATGGACCTTGGGGTTCCTCTAGAGTCTTAACAGGGGTGTCAGGCCTCATCGCGAGTGGAGACATGCGCGCCCGCTTTCCTCCTGAGCTGGAGCAGCAGTGTCAGGCTTCCCGTCGAGTTGACACAGGGATCTGTGGCTTTCCCTCGAGGCTTTCCCACAGGGCTGTCACACGTGCCACCATGGTGTGAGTCGATACTTGGGGTGACAGTCGAGGCAGTGAAGGGAAATCCGGTTTCTCTTGAGTGGACTGAGACATTTCGGGGTCTTTTGGAATGGTGGCATGACACCTGGAGTTTCTCTAGACTTTCCTGTTGAAGGTGCCACCTCTTAAGATGCGACGTGAAGGCCTGAATCCTTTCCCGAAGAAACAGGGAAAGGAACCCTCATCTCGAGCGCAGGAGGGGGAAACGGTGCTGTGCTTGAGTTTGGCAGAACCCTCGGTTTTCCTGTTGAGGGGAGACAGGTATGTCGGGGAACTTCTTGAGTTGCTGCAAGGGTGTGATGAACCCTTTCGAGGTTCAAGAGGAAAGGTGTGATTTCCCTCGAGACAGCAGAGTGGAAAAGGACCTCATCTCACCTGGAGGGGAGAACCTGCTGTTTTTTCTCGAGTTGCAGCAGGATCCTCTCGAGTTACGACGGGGACCTCAGGGACCAGCTCGTGTGGCCTCGGGAAAGGCCAGTCTCTGTGCGAGTTGTGAGGGGCCTCTTGGGATTTGTCTCTAGTTGGTGCCGAGTTCTAAGTCCTCTCCTTGAGCCGAAGCCAGAACCTGAGGTTTCCTCTCCAGTGCTGACATGGATCTTGGGGTTCCTCTGGAGTCTCCACAAGTGAGTCAGGCCTGGTCTCGAGTGGAGACATACATGTCCGCTTTCTTCCCAAGCTGTAGCTGCAGTGTCAGTTTTCCCGTTGAGTTGACACAGGGATCTGTGGCTTTTCCTAGAGGATTTCCCACATGGCTGTCACACGTGGAACCTTGGTGTGAGTCGATACTCAGGGTGACAGTCGAATCAGTGCAGGGTAACCAGTTTCCTCTGGAGTGGACTGAGAATTTGAGGGTCTTTAGAATTGCGGAATGACCCCTGGTGTTCCCCTCGACTTACCTTTGTAGAGTGCTTCCTCTTGAGTTGAGATGGGAATGCCAGAAAACCTTTCCCGACAAAGCAGGGAAAGGAGCCTTCATCTGGAGTGGAGAAGGGGGAAACGGGGTCCTCTTGTCTTTGGTGTGACCCTCGGTGTTCCTCTCGAGTGAAGACGGGTGTGTCGGGGAACTTCATGAGTTGCAGCAAGGGTGTGAAGGACTCTTTCGAGGTTCAAGAGGGAAGGCGATATTTCCCTCAAGACACCGGAGCGGAAAAGAGTCTCATCTTGCCTGGAGGGAAGAACCTCCTGGTTTTTCTCGAGTTGCTGCAGCTTCCTTTCAAGTTACGACAGGGACCTCAGGGACCCGTTCGTGTGGCCTCAGGAAAGGCCAGTCTCCATTCAAGGTGCAATGGGCGTCTTGGGATTCCTCTCCAGTCGGTGCTGGGTCCTACATCCTCGTCTGGAGCAGAGGCTAGAACCTCAGGTTTCCTCTCCAGTGCTGACATGGATCTTGGTGTTCCTCTGGAGTCTCCACAGGGGGGTCAGGCCTCGTCTAGATTGGAGACAAGCACGTCCGCTTTCCTCCTGAGCTCTAGCAGCAGTGTCAACCTTCCCATCGAGTTGACAGAGGGATCTGTAGCTTTCCCTCGAGGCTTTCCCACAGGGCTGTCACACGTGCCACTGTTGTGTGAGTCAATACACGGGGTGAAATTCGAGGCAGTGCAGGGAAATCAGGTTAATCTGGAGTGGACTGAGACATTTGGTGGTCTTTTGGAATGGTGGCATGACCCCTGGAGTTCCTCTCAACTTTCCTGTTGAGAGTGCCTTCTCTTGAGATGCGACGAGATCTCTGGGAATCCTTTCCCGACGAAGCAGGGAAAGGAATCCTCATTTCGAGCAGAGGAGCATGAAACGGGGCTCCTCTTAAGTTTTGGCTGGACCCTCATTGTTCCTCTCGAGTAGAGACGGGTATTTAGGGGAACTTCTTGAGTTGTTGCAAGGGTGTGATGGACCCTTTCGAGGTTCAAGAGGAAGGTGTGATTTCCCTCAAGATGGCGGAGTGGAAAAGGGTTTCATCTAGCATGGAGGGGAGAACCTCCTGGTTTTTCTCCAGTTGAGGCAGGTTCCTCTCGAGTTACAAAGGGGACCTAGGGACCTGCTTGAGTGGCCTCAGGAAAGGCCAGTCTCAATGCAACTTGTGAGGGGCCTCTTGGGATTCCTCTCCAGTCGATGCTGGGTCCTAAGTCCTCGTCTGGAGATGAGGCCAGAACCTGATGTTCCCTCTCAAGTGCTGATATGGTTCTGGGGTTCCTCTGGAGTCTCCACAGTGGAGTCAGGCCTCTGTCGACTGGAAACATGCACGTCCATATTCCTGCTGAGCTGTTGCAGCAGTGTTATTCTTCCAGTAGAGTCGACACAGGGATCTGTGTCTTAACCTCGAGGCTTTCCCACAGGGCTGTCACACGTGCCACCATGGTATGACTCGATACTCGGGTGACAGTAGAGGCAGTGGAGGAAAATCAGGTTCCTTTGGAGTGGACTGAGACATTTGGCAGTCTTTTGGTATGGTTGCAGGACCCCTGGAGTTCCGCTCAACTTTCCTGTTGGGAGCGCCTCCTCTTGAGATGCGACAGGAACGTCGGGAGGGAAGGAACCCTCATCTCAAGCAGAGTAGGGGGAACGGGGCTCCTCTTGAGTTGTGGCGGTTCCCTCGGTGTTCCTCTCGAGTGGAACCGGGTTTGTCGGGAAACTCCTTGAGTTGCAGCAAGGGTGTGAAGGACCCTTTCGAGTTTCAAAGGGAAGGTGTGATTTCCCTCGATACGCCGCAGAGAAAAAGGGCCTCATTTCACCTGGATGGGAGAACCTCATGGTTTTTCTTGAGTTGCGGCAG
Source organism: Cephalophus harveyi (assembly GCA_006410635.1). NCBI lineage: Eukaryota > Metazoa > Chordata > Mammalia > Artiodactyla > Bovidae > Cephalophus > Cephalophus harveyi. The sequence continues at coordinate 356,491 of SJYT01066687.1, forward strand.
GTTCCACTAGAATTACGGTGGGGACCTCAGGGACCCGCTCGTGTGGCCTCAGGAAAGGCCAGTCTCCATGCGAGTTTCGAAGGTCATCTCGGGATTCCTCTCCAGTCGGTGCCGGGTCCTAAGTCCTCATCTGGAGCCGAGACCGGAACCTGAGATTTCCTCTCCAGTGCTGACATGAATATTGGGGTTCCTCTGGAGTCTCTAAGGGGAAGTCAGGCCCTGTCTCGAGGGGAGACATGCATGTCCGCCTTCCTCCCGAGCTGCAGCAACAGTGTCAGGCTCCTGTCGAGTTGACAAAGGGATCTGTGGCTTTCCCTCAAGGCTATCACACAGGCTGTCACACGTGCCACTGTGGTGTGAGTCGATACTCGGGGTGATAATCGAGGCAGTGCAGGGAAATCAGGTTCCTCTGGAGTGGTCTGAGACATTTGGCGGTCTTTTGGAAAGGTGGCACGACCTCCAGAGTTCCTCTCGAATTTCCTGTTGAGAGTGCCTCCTCTTGAAATGTGACGGGAACACCAGGAATCCTTTCCTGATGAAGCAGGGAAAGGAACCCTCATCTCGAGTGGAGGAGGGGGAAATTGGGCTCCTCTTGAATTGTGGAGGGAGCGTCGGTGTTCCTCTCGGATGGAGAACGGCATGTCAGGGAACTTCTTGAGTTGCAGCAAGGGTGTGAATTACACGTTCAATGATCAAGAGATAAAGTGTGATTTCCCTCAATAAGTGGCAGTGGAAAAGGGCCTCATCTTGCCTGGAGGGGAGGACTTCCTGGTTTTTCCCGAGTTGCGGCAGGTTCCTCTTGAGTTACGACTTGGAACTCAGGGACCCACTTATGTGGCCTCAGGAAAGGCCAGTTTCCATGTGAGTTGTGAGGGGTCTCTCAGGATTCCTCTTCAGTAGGTGCCGGCTCCTAAGTCCTTGTCTGGAGACGAGGTTGGAACCTGAGATTTCCTCTCCATTGCTGACATGGATCTTGGGGTTCCTCTGGAGTCTCACAGGGGATTCAGGCCTCATCTCGAGTGGAGACATGCACTTCCACTTTCCTCCCGAGCTGTAGCAGCAGGGTCAGACTACCCATTGAGTTGACACAGGGATCTGTGGCTTTTCCTTGAGGCTTTCCCACAGGACTGTCTCACGTGCCACTGTGGTGTGAGTCAATACTCGGGGTGACAGTCGAGGCAGTGCAGGGAAATCAGGTTCCTCTGGAGTGGACTGAGAAATTTGGGGGTCTTTTGGAATGGTGACACAACCCCTGGAGTTCCTCTTGACTTTCCTGTTGAAAGCGCCTCCTCTTGAGTTGTGACAGGGACACCGGGAAACCTTTCCCAACGTAGAAGGGAAAGGAACCCTCATTTCGAGTGAAGAAGGGGGAAACAGGGCTCCTCTTCTGTTGTGGCTGGACCCTCAGTGTTCATCTCGAATGGAGACGGGTATGTCGGGGAACATCTTGAGTAACAGCAAGAGTGTGAAGGACACTTTCGAGGTTCAAGAGGAAAGGTGTGATTTCCCTCAAGATGCCTCAGCGGAAAAGTGCCTCATCTCGCATGGATCAGAGAACCTCCTGGTTTTTCTAGAGTTGTGGTGGGTTCCTCTCGAGTTACAACGGGGAACTCAGGGACCCGCTCGTGTGGCCTCAGGAAAGGCCAGTCTCCATGCTAATTGTGAGAGGACTCTCGGGATTCCTCTCCAGTCGGTTCCGGGTCCTAAGTCCTCGTCTGGAGCCGAGACCAGAACCTGAGGTTTCCTCTCCAGTGCTGTTATGGACCTTGGGGTTCCTCTAGAGTCTCCACAGGGGAGTAAGGCCTCGTCGCAACTGGAGACATGCACGTCCGCTTTCCTCCCGAGCTGTAGCAGCAGTGTCAGGCTTCCTGTCGAGTTGACACAGGAATCTGTGGCTTTCCCTCAAGTCTTTCCCACAGGGATAACACACATGCCACCATGGTGTGAGTCGACACTCGGGGTGACAGTCGAGGCAGTGCAGGGAAATCAGGTTCCTCTGGAGTGGACTGAGACATTTGGGGGTCTTTTGGAATGGTGGCATGACCTCTGGAGTTCCTCTCAATTTCCTGTTGAGGGTGCCTCCTCTTGAGATGCAACAGGCATGCCAGGAATTCTTTCCCAACGAAGCTGGGAATGGAACCCTTATCTCAAGCAGAGGAGGGGTACAGTGGGGTCCTCTTGAGTATGCCGGGACCCTCGGTGTTCCTCTCAAGTGGAGGCGGGTATGTTATGGAACTTCTTGAGTTGCAGCAATGGTGTGAAGGACCCTTTCGAGGATCAAGAGGGAAGGTGTGATTTCCCTCTAGATGCCGCAGTGGAAAAGGGCTACATCTCGCCTTGAGGAAGGAACCTCCTGCTTTTTCTCGAGTTGTGGCAGGATCCTCTCGAGTTAAGACAGGGACCTCCAGAACCCACTTGTGTGGCCTCAGGAAAGGCCAGTCTCCATTCGAGTTGCGTGGGGCTTTTCGGGATTCCTCTCCAGTCTGTTCTGGGTTCTAATTCCTCGTCTGGAGCCAAAGTCGGAACCTGAGGTTCCCTCGCGGTGCTGACATTCATCTAGGGGTTCCTCTGGAGTCTCCAAAGGGGAGGCAGGCTTCGTGTACAGTGGAGACTTGCATGTCCGCTTTCCTACCGAGCTGTAGCAGCAGTGTCAGGCTTCCCATCTAGTTGACACAGGGATCTCTGGCTTTCCCTCAAGGCTTTCCCACAGGGCTGTCACACGTGCCACCGTGGTGTGAGTCGATACTCGGTGTGACAGTCTAGGCAGTGCAGGAAAATCAGGTTCGACTGGAGTGGACTGAGACATTTGGGGGTCTTTTGGAAAGGTGGAACAACCCTTTTTGTTCCTCTCCACTTTCCTTTGGAGAGCGCCTCCTCTTGAGGTGCGACGGGCACACCGGGAATCCTTTCCCGACGAAGCCAGGAAAGGAATCCTCATCTCAATCAGAGGAGGGGGAAACAGGGCTCCTCTTGAGTTTGGTGGGACCGTCAGTGATCTTCTCGAGTTGAGACGGGTATGTCGGGGAACTTCTTGAGTTGCTGCAAGGGTGTGATGGATCCTTTTGAGGTTCAAGAGGGAAGGTGTGATTTCCCTTGAGACAGCAGAGTGGTAAAGGACCTCACCCCACCTGGAGGGGAGAACCTGCTGTTTTTTCTCGAGTTGCAGCAGGATCCTCTCGAGTTACAATGGGGACCTCAGGGACCCGCTCGTGTGGCCTCAGGAAAGGCCAGTCTCTGTGCGAGTTGTGAGGGGCCTCTTGGGATTCGTCTCTGGTTGGTGCCGAGTTCTAAGTCCTTGCCTTGAGCCGAAGCCGGAACCTGAGGTTTCCTCTCCAGTGCTGACATGGATCTTGGGGTTCCTCTGGAGTCTCCACAAGTGAGTCAGGCCTGGTCTCGAGTGGAGACATACACATCTGCTTTCCTCCCAAGCTGTAGCTGCAGTGTCATTTTTCCCATCAAGTTGACACAGGGATCTGTGGCTTTTCCTAGAGGATATCCCACATGGCTGTCACACGTGAAACCGTGGTGTGAGTCAATACTCGGGGTGACAGTCGAATCAGTGCAAGGTAACCAGTTTCCTCTGGAGTGGACTGAGAATTTGAGGGTCTTTAGAATTGTGGAACGACCCCTGGTGTTCCTCTTGACTTACCTTTATAGAGTGCTTCCTCTTGAGATGAGACGGGAATGCCAGAAAAACCTTTCCCGACGAAGCAGGGAAAGGAGCCCTCATCTGGAGTGGAGAAGGGGGAAACGGGGATCCTCTTGTCTTTGGCGTGACCCTCGGTGTTCCTCTCGAGTGAAGACGGGTGTGTCAGGGAACTTCGTGAGTTGCAGCAAGGGTGTGAAGGACCTTTTTGAGGTTCAAGAGGGAAGGTGATATTTCCCTCGAGACACTGGAACGGAAAAGAGCCTCATCTCGCCTGGAGGGGAGAACCTCCTGGTTTTTCTCAAGTTGCTGCAGCTTCCTTTCAAGTTACGACAGGGACCTCAGGGACCCGCTTGTGTGGCCTCAGGAAAGGCCAGTCTCCATTCGAGGTGTGATGGGCGTCTCGGGATTCCTCTCCAGTCGGTGCTGGGTCCTACATCCTCGCCTGGAGCAGAGGCTGGAACCTCAGGTTTCCTCTCCAGTGCTGACATGGATCTTGGTGTTCCTCTGGAGTCTTCACAGGGGAATCAGGCCTCGTCTAGAGTGGAGACATGCACGTCCGCTTTCCTCCTGAGCTCTAGCAGCAGTGTCAGGCTTCTCGTCGAGTTGACAGAGGGATCTGTGGCTTTCCCTCGAGGCTTTCCCACAGGGCCGTCACACGTGCCACCATGGTGTGAGTCTATACTCGGGGTGACAGTCAAAGCAGTTCAGGGAAATCAGGTTTATCTGGAGTGGACTGAGACATTTGGTCGTCTTTTGGAATGGTGGCACGAACCCTGGAGTTCCTCTCTACTTTCCTGTGGAGAGGGCCTCCTCCTTAGGTGCAATAGGAATGCCAAGAATCCTTTCCTGATGAAACAGGGATAGGAACCCTCATCTCGAGCAGAGGAGGGGTAAAGTGGGCTCCTCTTGAGTATGGCAAGAACCTCGGTGTTCCTCTCGAGTGGAGGCGGGTATGTCATGGAACTTTTTGAGTTGCAGCAATGGTGTGAAAGACCCTTTCGAGGTTCAAGAGGGAAGGTGTGATTTCCCTCTAGACGCCGCAGTGGAAAAGGGCCTCATCTCGCCTGGGGGAAAGAACCTCCTGCTTTTTCTCGAGTTGCGGCAGGTTCCTCTCGAGTTAGGATGGGGACCTCCGGGACCCACTCGTGTGACCTCAGGAAAGGCCAGTCTATTCAAGTTGTGAGAGGCATCTCGGGATTCCTCTCCAGTCGGTGCTGGGTCCTAATTCCTCATCTGGAGCCGAAGCCGGAACCTGAGCTTTCCTCTCCAGTGCTGATATGGATCTTGGGGCTCCCTGCAGTCACCACAGTGGAGTCAGGCCTCATCTCGAGAGGAGACCTGCACGTCCGTTTTCCTCCCGAGCTGTAGCAACATTGTCAGTCTTCCCATCGAGTTGACACAGGGATCTGTGGCTTTCTCTCGAGGCTTTCCCACAGGGCCATCACACGTGCCACCATGGTGTGAGTCTATACTCGGTGTGACATTCAAAGCAGTTCAGGGAAATCAGATTTATCTGGAGTGGACTGAGACATTTGGTGGTCTTTTGAAATGGTGGCACAACCCCTAGAGTTTCTCTCACTTTCCTGTTGAGAGTGCCTCCTCTTGAGATGCCATAGGAATGCTGAGAAACCTTTCCTGATGAAGCAGGGAAAGGAACCCTCATCTCGAGCAGAGGAGGTCTCCTCTTGAAACCTCCTCAGTATGGCGGGACCCTCACTGTTCCTCTCGAGTGGAGACGTTTATGTTGGGGAACTTCTTGATTTTCAGCAAGGGTGTGAAGGACCCTTTTGAGGTTCAAGAGGGAAGGTGTGATTTCCCTCTAGATGCTGCAGCCAAAAATGGCCTCATCTCGCCTAGAGGAAACAACCTCCTGGTTTTTCTCGAGTTGTGGCAGGTTCCTCTCGAGTTACAATGGGGACCTCAGGGACCTGCTCATGTGGCCTCAGGAAAGGACAGTCTCCATGCGAGTTGTGAGGGGCCTCTCAGGATTCCTCTCCATTAGGTGCCAGGTCGTAAGTCCTCATCTGTAGCCAAGGACAGAACCTGAGGTTTACTCTCTAGTGCTGACATGGATTTTGGGGTACCTTTGTATTATCCACAGTCCCCCCACAGGGGACTCAGGCCTCGTCCCAGTAGAGACATGCACGTCCACTTTCATCCCAAGCTGTAGCAGCAGTGTCAGGCTTCCCATTAAGTTGACACAGGGATCTGTGTCTTTCCCTCGAGGTTTTCCCACAGGGCTGTCACACGTGCCACCGTGGTGTGAGTCAAAATGAGGGGTGACATTTGAGGCAGTGCAAGGAAATCAGGTTCCTCTGAAGTGGACTGAGAAATTTGGGTGTCTTTTGGAATGGTGGTATGAACCCTGGAGTTCCTCTCGACTTTTCTGTGGAGAGCGCCTCCTTTTGAGATGCGACGGGAAAGCCAAGAATCCTTTCCTGACGAAGCAGGGAAAGGAACCCTCGTCTCGAGTGGAGGAAGGCGAAACAGAGCTCGCTCCTCTTGAGTATGGCAGGACCCTCGGTGTTCTCTCGAGTGGAGACGGGTATATCAGGGAACTTCTTGAGTTGCAACAATGATGTGAAGGATGCTTTCGAGGTTCAAAAGGGAAAGTGTGATTTCCCTTGAGACGCCGCAGCGGAAAAGGGCCTCATCTTACCTGTAGGGGGGAACCTTCTGCTTTTTCTCGAGTTGCGGCAGGTTCCTCTCGAGTTATGACGGGGACCTCAGGAACCCGCTCGTGTGGCCTTAGGAAAGGCCAGTCTCCATGCGAGTTGTGAGGGGCCTCTGGGGTTCCTCTCCAGTCAGTGCCAGGTACTAAGTCCTCATCTGTAGCCGAGGTCAGAACCTGAGGTTTCCTCTCCAGTGCTGTTATGGATCTTGGGGTTCCTCCAGAGTCTCCACAGGGGAGTCAGACCTCGTTGCAAGTGGAGACATGCACGTCCACTTTCCTTCCGAGCTGTAGCAGCAGTGTCAGTCTTCCCGTCGAGTTGACACAGGGATCTGTGGCTTTCCCTCGAGGCTTTCCCACAAGGATGTCACACGGGCCACCGTGGTGTGAGTTGATACTCAGGGTAACAGTCAAGGCATGCAGGGCAATCAGATTAATCTGGAGTGGACTGAGACATTTGGTGGTCATTTTGAATGGTGGCACGACCTCTGGAGTTCCACTTGACTTTCCTGTTGAGAGCGCCTTCTCTTGAGATGCAATGAGAATGCCGGGAATCCTTTCCCGACGAAGCAGGGAAAAGAACCCTCATCTTGAGCAGAGGAGAGGAAAACGGGGCCCTTCTTGAGTTGTGGTGGGACCCTCGGAGTTCCTGTCGACTGTAGACGGGTATGTCAGGGAACTTCTTGAGTTGCTGCAAGAGTGTGAAGGACCCATTCGAGGTTCAAGAGCAAAGGTGTGATTTCCCTCAAGATGTCGGAGCATAAAACGGCCTCATCTCGCCTGGAGGGGAAAACCTCCTGGTTTTTCACGAGTTGCAGCAGGTTCCTCTCGAGTTATGACGGGGATCTCAGGGAACCACTCGTGTGGCCTCAGGAAAGGCCAGTCTCCATGCGAGTTGCAAGGAGCCTCTCAGGATTCCTCTCCAGTTGATGCCGGGTCCTAAGACCTCGTCTGGAGCCAAAGCTGGAACCTGAGGTTTCCTCTCCAGTGCTGACATGGATCTTGGGGTACATCTGGAGTCTCCACAGCATAGTCAGTCCTCGTCTCGAGTGGAGACATGCACATCCGCTTTCCTCCTGAGCTGTAGCAGCAGTGTCAGGCTTCCTGTTGTGTTGACACAGAGATCTGTGGCTTTCCCTCGAGGCTTTCCCACCGTGATATCACACGTGCCACCGTGGTGTGAGTCAATATTCGGGGTGCCAGTCAAGGCATTGCAGGGAAATCAGGTTCATCTGGAGTGGACTGAGCCATTTGGGCATCTTTGGAATGGTGGCACGACCCCTGGAGTTCCTCTCGACTTTCCTGTTGAGAGTGCCTCCTCTTGAGATGTGATGGGAAAGCCGGGAATCCTTTTCCAATGAAGCAGGGAAACGAAACTTCATCTCGAGCGGAGGAAAGGTAAATGGGGCTCCTCTTGACTTGTGGCAGGACCCTCAGTGTTCCGGTCTAGTGGGGATGGGTTTGTCAGGGAACTTCTTGAGTTGCTGCAAGGTTGTGAAGGACCCTTTCGAGGTTCAAAACAGAACGTGTGATTTCCCTAGAGACACCAGAGCCGAAAAGAGCCTCATCTCGCCTTGAGGGAAGAACCTCCTGGTTTTTCTCAAGTTGTGGATGGTTCCTCTCGACTTATGACTGGAACCTCAGGGACCCACTCTTGTGGCCTCAGGAAAGACCAGTCTCCATGCGAGTTATGAGGGGCCTCTCGGGATTCCTCTCCGGTCGATGTCGGGTCCTAAGTCCTCGTCTTGAGCCGAGGCCAGAACCTGAGGTTTCCTCTCCAGTGCTGACATGGATCTAGGGGTTCCTCTGGAGTCTCCACAGGGAGTCAGGCCTCGTCTCGAGTGGAGACATGCACGTCCGCTTTCCTTCCGAGCTGTAGCAGCAGTGTCAGGCTTCCCGTCGAGTTGACACAGGGATCTGTGGCTTTCCCTCGAGGCTTTCCCACAGGGATGTCACACGTGCCATCATGGTGTGATTTGATGCTTGGTGTGGCATTCGAGGCAGTGCAGGGCAATCAGGTTAATCTGAAGTGGACTGAGACATTTGGTTGTCATTTTGAATGGTAGCACGACCTCTGGAGTTCCACTCGACTTTCCTGTTGAGAGTGCCTTCTCTTGAGATGCAACGGGAATGCCGGGAATCCTTTCCCAACGAAGCAGGGAAAGAACCCTCATCTCGAGTGGAGGAGAGGAAAACGGGGCTCCTCTTGAGTTGTGGCGGGACCCTTGGAGTTCCTGTCGACTGTAGACGGGTATGTCAGGGAACTTCTTGAGTTTCTGCAAGGGTGTGAAGGACCCTTCCGAGGTTCAAGAGGGAAGGTGTGATTTCCCTTGAGATGCCACAGCGGAAAAGGGCATCATCTTGCCTGGAGGGGAGAACCTCCTGGTTTTTCTCGAGTTGCGGCAGGTTCCTCTCGAGTTATGACGGGGACCTCAGGAACCCACTCGTGTGGCCTCAGGAAAGGCCAGTCTCCATTCGAGTTGGAAAAGACCAGTCTCCATGCGAGTTATGAGGGGCCTCTCGGGATTCCTCTCCGGTCGATGTCGGGTCCTAAGTCCTCGTCTTGAGCCGAGGCCAGAACCTGAGGTTTCCTCTCCAGTGCTGACATGGATCTAGGGGTTCCTCTGGAGTCTCCACAGGGAGTCAGGCCTCGTCTCGAGTGGAGACATGCACGTCCGCTTTCCTTCCGAGCTGTAGCAGCAGTGTCAGGCTTCCCGTCGAGTTGACACAGGGATCTGTGGCTTTCCCTCGAGGCTTTCCCACAGGGATGTCACACGTGCCATCATGGTGTGATTTGATGCTTGGTGTGGCATTCGAGGCAGTGCAGGGCAATCAGGTTAATCTGAAGTGGACTGAGACATTTGGTTGTCATTTTGAATGGTAGCACGACCTCTGGAGTTCCACTCGACTTTCCTGTTGAGAGTGCCTTCTCTTGAGATGCAACGGGAATGCCGGGAATCCTTTCCCAACGAAGCAGGGAAAGAACCCTCATCTCGAGTGGAGGAGAGGAAAACGGGGCTCCTCTTGAGTTGTGGCAGGACCCTTGGAGTTCCTGTCGACTGTAGACGGGTATGTCAGGGAACTTCTTGAGTTTCTGCAAGGGTGTGAAGGACCCTTCCGAGGTTCAAGAGGGAAGGTGTGATTTCCCTTGAGATGCCACAGCGGAAAAGAGCATCATCTTGCCTGGAGGGGAGAACCTCCTGGTTTTTCTCGAGTTGCGGCAGGTTCCTCTCGAGTTATGACGGGGACCTCAGGAACCCACTCGTGTGGCCTCAGGAAAGGCCAGTCTCCATGCAAGTTGCCAGGGGCCTCTCTGAATTCCTCTCCAGTCAGTGCCAGGTCCTAAGTCCTCATCTGGAGCCAAGGCCGGAACCTGAGGTTTCCTCTCCAGTGCTGACATGGACCTTGGGATTCCTCTGGAGTCTCCACAGGGGAGTCAGGCCTCATCTCAAGTGGAGACATGTACTTCTGTTTTCCACCCAAGCTGTAGCAGCAGTGTCAGGTTTCCTATCGAGTTGGCACAGGGATCTGTGGCTTTCCCTCGAGGCTTTCCCAGAGGGCTGTCACACGTGCCACCATGATGTGACTTGATACTCGGGATGACAGTCGAGGCAGTGCAGGGAAATCATGTTCCTCTGGAGTGGACTGATACATTTGGTGGTCTTTTGGAATGGTGGCATGACAGCTGTTGTTCATCTCGACTTTCCACTTGAGAGCGCCGCCTTCTGAGATGCAATGGGAAGACTGGCAATCCTTTCCTGACAAAGCAGGGAAAGGAATCCTCATCTTGAGGGGAGGAGGGGGAAACAGCCCTCCTCTTGAGTACTGGCGGGACCATTGGTGTTCCTCTCGAGTGGAGACGGATATGTCGGGGAACTTCTTGAGTTGCTGTAAGGGTGTGAAGGACCCTTTCAAGGTTCAAGAGGGAAAGTGTGACTTCCCTCGAAACGTCGTAGCGGAAAAGGGTTCACACGCCTGGAGGGGAGAACCTCCTGGTTTTTCTCGAGTTGTGGCAGGTTCCTCTCGAGTTATGACGGGGACCTGAGGGGCGTGCTCGTGTGGCCTCATTAAAGGCCAATCTCCATGCGAGTTCACAGGGGCCTCTCGAGATTCTTTTCTAGTCAGGGCCGGGTCATAAGACCTCATCTGGAGCCGAGGCCAGAACCTGAGGTTTCCTCTCCAGTGCTGACTTGGATCTTAGGGTTCCTCTGGATTCTCACAGGGGATTCAGGCCTCATCTCGAGTGGAGCCATGCACGTCTGCTTTCCTTCAGAGCTGTAGCAGCAGTGTCAGGCTTCTCATCGAGTTGACACAGGGATCTGTGGCTTTCCCTCGAGGATTTCCCACAGGGCTGTCACACGTGACACAGTGTTGTGAGTCGATACTCGGGGTGACCGTCGAGGGAGTGCAGGGAAATCAGGTTCCCCTGGAGTAAACTGAGAAATTTGGGGGTCTTTTGGAATGGTGGCACGACCCCTGGAATTCCTCTCGACTTTCCTGTGAAGAGTGCCTCCTCTTGAGATGCCACTGGAACGCTGGGAATCCTATCCTGATGCAGAATGGAAAGGAAACCTCATCTCGAGTGGAGGAGGAGCAAACGGGGCTGCTCTTGAGTTTGGCAGGACCCACGGTGTTCCTCTCGAGTGGAGAAGGGTATGTTGCGGGAACTTCTTGAGTTGCAGCAAAGGTGTGAAAGATCCTTGCAAGGTTCAAGAGGGAAGGTGTGATTTCCCTCGAGACGCTGCAGTGGAAAAGGGCCTCATCTCGCCTGGAGTGGAGAACCTCCTGGTTTTTCTCAAGTTATGCCCGGTTCTTCTCGAGTTACAACAGGCACCTCATGGACCTGATCATGTGGCCTCAGGAAAGGCCAGTCTCCGTGCGAGTTGTGAGATGCCTCTCGGGATTCCTCTTCAGTCAGTGCCGGGTCCTAAGTCCTTATCTTGAGCCGAGGAGGTAATCTGAGGTTTCTTCTCCAGTGCTGACATGGATCTTGGGGTTCCTCTGGAGTCTCCCGAGGGGAGTCAGGCCTCGTTTCAAATGGAGACATGCACAAACGCTTTCCTCCTGAGCTGTAGCAGCAGTGTCAGGCTTCCTATCACTTGATATAGGGAACTGTGGCTTTTCCTCAAGGCTTTCCCACAGGGCTGTCACACGTGCCACCAGGGTGTGAGTTGATACTCCGGGTGACAGTCGAGGAAGTGCAGGGAAATCAGGTTCCTCTGGAGAGGACTGAGACATTTGGGGGTCTTTTGGAATGGTGTCATGACCCCTGGACTTCCTCTTGACTTTCCTGTTGAGATCGCCTCCTCTTGAGTTGCTATGGGAATGCCGGGAATCCTTTCCCGACGAAGCAGGGAAAAGAACCCTCATCTCGAGCAGTGGAGGCAAAAATAGGGCTCCTCTTGAGTTGTGGCGGGCCCCACGGTGTTCCTCTTGAGTGGAGACGGGTATGTCGGGGAACTTCTTGTTTTGCTGCAAGACTGTGAAGGATCCTTTCGAGTTTCAAGAGGGAAGGTGTGATTTCCCTTGAGATGCCACAGCGGAAAAAGACCTTATCTCATCTGGAGGGGAGAACCTCCTGGTTTTTCTCGAGTTGTGGCAGGTTCCTCTCGGGTTTCAATGGGGACCTCAGGGACCCGCCCGTGTGGCTTCAGGAAAGGCCATTCTCCATTCGAGTTGCGAGGGGCCTCTCGGGATTCCTCTCAAGTCGGTGCCTGGTCCTAAGTCCTCGTCTGGAGCCAAATCTGAAACCTGAGTTTTCCTCTCCAGTTCTGACATGGATCTTGGGGTTTCTCTGGAGTCTCCACAGGGGAGTCAGCCCTCCTCCCGAGTGGAAACATGCACGTCTGCTTTCCTCCCGAGATGTAATAGCAGTGTCAGGCTTCCCGTCAAGTTGACATAGGGATCAGTGGCTTTCCCTCGAGGCTTTCCCACAGGGCTGTCACACGTGCCACTGTGGTATTACTCGGTACTCGGGAAGACAGTCGAGGCAGTGCAGGGAAATCAGGTTCTTCTGGAGTGGACTGAGACATTTGGGGGTCTTTTGGATTGGTGGCTCGACCCCTTGAGTTCCTCTCGACTTTCCTGTTGAGAGCGCCTCCTCTTGAAATCCGACAGGATCGCTGGGAATCCTTTCCCGATGAAGCAGGGAAAGGAACCCTCATCTCGAGCAGAGGAGGGGGAAACAGGCTCCTCTTGAGTTGTGGTGGGACCATGGCTATTCCTAGCGAATAGAGACGGGTATGTCGGTGAACTTCTTGAGTTGCTGCAAGGGTGTAAAGGACCCTTTCCAGGTTCAAGAGGGAAGGTGTGATTTCCCTCGAGATGCTGCAGAGGAAAAGGGCCTCATCTCGCCTGGAGGGGAGAACCTCCTGGTTTTTCTCGAGTTGTGGCAGATTCCTCTCGAGTTATGAAGGGGACTTCAGGGACCCTCTCGTGTGGCCTCAGGAAAGGCCAGTCTCCATGCGAATTGTGAGGGCCCTCTCGGGATTCCTCTCCAGTCTGTTTTGGGTCCTAAGTCCTCGTCTGGAGCCAAGGCCGGAAACTGAGGTTTCCTCTCCACTGCTGACAATGATCTTGGGGTTCCTCTGGAGTCTCCACAGGGGAGTCAGGCCTCGTCTTGAGTGGAGACATGCACGTCTGCTTTCCTCCTGACCTGTAGCAGCAGTGTCAGGCTTCCCGTCGATTGACACAGGGAAGTGTGTGTTTCCCTCGAGGCTTTCCCACAGGGCTGTCACACATGCCACTGTGCTGTGAGTCAATACTTGCGGTGACAGTCGAAGCAGTGCTGGGAAATCAGGTTCATCTAGAGTGGACTGAGACTTTTGATGGTCTTTTGGAATTTTGGCACAACCCCTGGAGTTCCTCTCGACTTTCCTGTGGAGAATGCCTCCTCTTGAGATGCGACAAGAAAGCCGGGAATCCTTTGCAATGAAGCAGGGAAAGGAACTCTCATCTCGAGTGGAGGAGGGGGAACCGGGGCTCCTATTGAGTTGGGGCGGGACCCTCGTTGTTCCTCTCGCATGGAGACGGGTATGTCGTGGAACGTCTTGAGTTGCTGCAAGGGTGTGAAGGACTCTTTCGAAGTTCAAGAGGGAAAGTGTGATTTCCCTTGAGACGCCGCAGTGGAAAAGGACCTCATCTCACCTGGAGGGGAGAACCTCCTGGTCTTTCTCGAATTGTGGTAGGTTTCTCTCAAGTTATGACGGGCACCTCAGGGACCCACTCATGGGCCTCAGGAAAGGCCATTTTCCATGCGAGTTGTGAGGGGCTTCTCGGGATTCCCCTCCAGTCAATGCTGGGTCCTAAGTCCTCGTCTGGAGCCGAGGCCAGAACCTGAGGTTTCCTCTCCAGTGCTGACATGGATCTTGGGGTTCTCTGGAGTCTCCACAGAGGAGTCAGGCCTCGTCACGAGGGGAGACATGCACATCCACTTTCCTCTCAAGCTGGAGCAGCAGTGTCAGGCTTCCCATCGAGTTGACACAGGGATCTGTGGCTTTCCCTCAAGGCTTTCCCACAGGGCTGTCCTACATGACACCATGGTGTGAGTCAATACTCGGGGTGTCAGTCGAGGCAGTGCAGGGAAATCAGGTTTCCTTTGGAGTGGACTGAGATATTTGGGGGTCTTTTGGAATAGTGGGATGAACCCTTTAGTTACTCTAGACTTTCCTGTTGAGAGCATATCCTCTTGAGATTCAATGGGAACGCCGGGAAACCTTTACCGAGGCAGCAGGAAAGGAACCCTCATCTCGAGCAGAGGATGGGGAAACGGGGCTCCACTTGAGTTTGACAGGACCCTTGGTGGTCCTCTTGAGTGGAGATGGGTATGTTGGGAACTTCTTGAGTTGCAGCAAGGGTGTGAAGGACCCCTTCGATGTTCAAGAGGGAAAGTGAAATTATCCTTGTGACGCCACAGAGAAAAAGGGCTTCATCTTGCCTGGAGGGGAGAACCTCCTGATTTTCCTCGAGTTGTGGCAGGTTTCTATCGAGCTATGACGGGGACCTCAGGGACCCGCTTGTGTGGCCTCAGGAAAGGCCAATCTCCATGTGAATTTTGAGGGGCTTCTCGGGATACAAATCCATTCGGTGCCGGGTCCTAAGTCCTTGTCTGGAGCCGAGACCAGAACCTGAGGTTTCCTCTCCAGTGCTGACATGGATCTTGGGGTTCCTCTAGAGTCTCCACAGAGGAATCAGGCATTGTCACGAGTAGAGACATGCACGCCCACTTTCCTCCCAAGCTGGAGCAGCAGTGTCTGGCTTCCCATCGAGTTGACACAAGGATCTGTGGCTTTCCCTCGAGGCTTTCCCACAGGGCTGTCACACGTGCCACCGTGGTGTGAGTCGATACTCGGGGTGTCAGTCCAGGCAGTGCAGGGAAATCAGGTTTCCTCTGGAGTGGACTGAGACATTTGGGAGTCTTTTGGAATGGTTGCCCAAACCCTTTAGCTCCTCTAGACTTTCCTGTTGAGAGCGTATCCTCTTGAGATTTGACGGGAACACCGGGAAACCTTTCCCGAGGAAGCAGGGAAAGGAACCCTCATCTCGAGTGGAGGATGGGGAAATGGGGCTCCAGGTGAGTTTGACGGGACCCTTGGTGTTCCTCTCTATTGGAGACTGGTGTGTCAGGGAACTTCTTCAGTTGCTGCAAGGGTGTGAAGGGCTCTTTCGTGGTTCAAGAGGGAAGGTGTGATTTCCCTTGAGACTCTGCAGTGGAAAAGGGCGTCATCTCGCCTGGAGGGAAGAACCTCCTGGTTTTTCTCGAATTGCGGTAGATTCCTCTCAAGTTATGACTGGGACCTCAGGGACCCACTCGTGTGGCCTCAGGAAAGGCCAGTCTGCATGCGAGTTGTGAGGGACCTCTCCGGATTCCTCTCCATTTGGTGCCGGCTCCTAAGTCCTCATCTGGAGCCGAGGCCAGAACCTGAGGTTTCCTCTGCAGTGCTGACATGGATCTTGGGGTTCCTCTGGAGTCTCCACAGGGGAGTCAGGCTTCATCTCGAGTGGAGACTTGCACGTCCGTTGTCCTCCCAAGCAGTAGCAGCAGTGTCAGGCTTCCCAGTGTGTTGACACTGGGATCTGTGGCTTTCCCTCAAGGCTTTCCCACAGGGCTGTCCTACATGACACCATGGTGTGAGTCAATACTCGGGGTGTCAGTCGAGGCAGTGCAGGGAAATCAGGTTTCCTTTGGAGTGGACTGAGATATTTGGGGGTCTTTTGGAATAGTGGGATGAACCCTTTAGTTACTCTGGACTTTCCTGTTGAGAGCATATCCTCTTGAGATTCAATGGGAACGCCGGGAAACCTTTACCGAGGCAGCAGGAAAGGAACCCTCATCTCGAGCAGAGGATGGGGAAACGGGGCTCCACTTGAGTTTGACAGGACCCTTGGTGGTCCTCTTGAGTGGAGATGGGTATGTTGGGAACTTCTTGAGTTGCAGCAAGGGTGTGAAGGACCCCTTCGATGTTCAAGAGGGAAAGTGAAATTATCCTTGTGACGCCACAGAGAAAAAGGGCTTCATCTTGCCTGGAGGGGAGAACCTCCTGATTTTCCTCGAGTTGTGGCAGGTTTCTATCGAGCTATGACGGGGACCTCAGGGACCCGCTTGTGTGGCCTCAGGAAAGGCCAATCTCCATGTGAATTTTGAGGGGCTTCTCGGGATACAAATCCATTCGGTGCCGGGTCCTAAGTCCTTGTCTGGAGCCGAGACCAGAACCTGAGGTTTCCTCTCCAGTGCTGACATGGATCTTGGGGTTCCTCTAGAGTCTCCACAGAGGAATCAGGCATTGTCACGAGTAGAGACATGCACGCCCACTTTCCTCCCAAGCTGGAGCAGCAGTGTCTGGCTTCCCATCGAGTTGACACAAGGATCTGTGGCTTTCCCTCGAGGCTTTCCCACAGGGCTGTCACACGTGCCACCGTGGTGTGAGTCGATACTCGGGGTGTCAGTCCAGGCAGTGCAGGGAAATCAGGTTTCCTCTGGAGTGGACTGAGACATTTGGGAGTCTTTTGGAATGGTTGCCCAAACCCTTTAGCTCCTCTAGACTTTCCTGTTGAGAGCGTATCCTCTTGAGATTTGACGGGAACACCGGGAAACCTTTCCCGAGGAAGCAGGGAAAGGAACCCTCATCTCGAGTGGAGGATGGGGAAATGGGGCTCCAGGTGAGTTTGACGGGACCCTTGGTGTTCCTCTCTATTGGAGACTGGTGTGTCAGGGAACTTCTTCAGTTGCTGCAAGGGTGTGAAGGGCTCTTTCGTGGTTCAAGAGGGAAGGTGTGATTTCCCTTGAGACTCTGCAGTGGAAAAGGGCGTCATCTCGCCTGGAGGGAAGAACCTCCTGGTTTTTCTCGAATTGCGGTAGATTCCTCTCAAGTTATGACTGGGACCTCAGGGACCCACTCGTGTGGCCTCAGGAAAGGCCAGTCTGCATGCGAGTTGTGAGGGACCTCTCCGGATTCCTCTCCATTTGGTGCCGGCTCCTAAGTCCTCATCTGGAGCCGAGGCCAGAACCTGAGGTTTCCTCTGCAGTGCTGACATGGATCTTGGGGTTCCTCTGGAGTCTCCACAGGGGAGTCAGGCTTCATCTCGAGTGGAGACTTGCACGTCCGTTGTCCTCCCAAGCAGTAGCAGCAGTGTCAGGCTTCCCAGTGTGTTGACACTGGGATCTGTGGCTTTCCCTCAAGGCTGTCCCACAGGGCTGTCACACGTGCCACCGTGGTGTGAGTCAATACTTGTGTTGACAGTCGAGGCAGTGTAGGGAAATCAGGTTCTTCTGGAGTGGACTGAGAATTTGGGGGGGTCTTTTGGAATGGTGACAGGACCCCTGGAGTTCCCCTCGACTTTCCTGTTGAGGGTGCATCCTCTTAAGTTGCGATGAGAACGCTGGGAATCCTTTCCTGACAAAGCAGGGAAAGACTCCTCATCTCGAATGGAGGAGGGGGATACGGGGCTTCTTTTGAGTTGTTGTGGAATTCTGTGTTCCTCTCAAGAGGAGATGGGTATGTCGGGAAATTCTTGAGTTGCTGCAAGGGTGTGAATGACCCTCTCTAGGTTTAAGAGGGAAGATGTGATTTCCCTCAAGACACCGAGTGGAAAAGGGCCTCATTTTGCCTGGAGGGAAGAACCTCCTGGTTTTTGTCGAGTTGCAGCAGGTTCCTCTCGAGTTACGACGGGGACCTCCAGGACCCGCTCATGTGGCCACAGGAAAGGCCAGTCTCCAGCCAAGTTGCAAGGGGCCTCTCAGGATTCCTCTCCAGTTGTTGCCAGCTCCTAAGCCCTCATCTGGAGCCGAGGCCAGGACGTAAAGTTTCCTCTCCAGTGCTGACATGAATCTTGGTGTTCCTCTGGAGTCTCCACAGGGGAGTCAGGCCTCATCTCCAGTGGAGACATGCACATCCACTTTCCTCCTGAGCTGTAGCAGCACTGTCAGGCTTCCCGTCGAGCTGACACAGGGATCTGTGGCTTTCCCTCGAGGTTTCCTACAGGGCTGAGACACGTGCCACTGTGGTGTGAGTCGATACTCGGGGTGACAGTCGAGGCAGTGCAGGGTAATCAGGTTCCTCTGGAGTGGACTGAGATATTTGGGGGTCTTTTGCAATGTTGGCACGACCCCTGGAGTTCTTCTCGATTTTCCTGTTGAGAGCGCCCCCTCTTGATATGTGACGGGAACGCCGGGAATCCTTTCCAGACGAAGCAAGGAAAGGAAACCTCATCTCGAGTGGAGGAGGGGGAAACGGGGCTCCTCTTGAGTTGTGGTGGGAACTTAGGTGTTCCTCTTGAGTGGAGACGGTTATGTCGGGGAACTTCTTGAGTTGCAGCAAGGGTCTAAAGGACCTTTTGGAGGTTCAAGAGGGAAGGTGTGATTTCCCTCGAGACTCCAGAGTGGAAAAGGGCCTCATATCGCCTGGAGGGGAGAACCTCCTGGTTTTTCTCGAGTTGCAGCAGGTTCCTCTCAAGTTAAGACGGGGACCTCAGGCACTCGCTCATATGGCCTCAGGAAAGGCCAGTCTCCATGTGAGTTGCGACGGACTTCTCGGTATTCCTCTCCAGTCAGTGCCAGGTCCTAAATCCTTGTCTGGAGCCTAGGCTGGAACCTGAGGTTTCCTCTCCAGTGCTGACATGGATCTTGGGGTTACTCTGGCGGTTCCACAGAGGAGTCAGGCCTGGTCTTGAGTGCAGAAATGTACGTCTGCTTTCCTCCTGAGCTGTCGGAACAGTGTCAGGCTCCTGACGAGTTGACACAGGGATCTGTGACTTTCCCTCAAGGCTTTCCCACAGGGCTGTCACACGTGCCACTGTGGTGTGAGTCGATACACGGGGTGACAGTCGAGGCAGTGCAGGGAATTCAGGTTCATGTCGAGTGGATTGAGACATTTGGGGTTCTTTGGGAATGATAATATGACCCCTGGAGTTCCTCTCGACATTCCTGTTGAGAGTGCCTCATCTTGAGATGTTATGGGAACGCTGGGAATCCTTTCCCGAAGAAGCAGGGAAAGGAACCCTCATCTCGAGCGGAGAAGAGGGAAACGGGGCTCCTATTGAGTTTGGCACGACCCTCGGTGTTCCTCTCGAGTGGAGATTGGTATGTCAGGAACTTCTTCAGTTGCACCAAGTGTGCAAAAAACCCTTTTGAGGTTTAAGAGCGAAGGTGTGATTTCCCTTGATACGCCACAGCTGAAAAGGGCCTCTTCTCACCTGGAGGGGAGAACCTCCTGGTTTTCTCGAGTTTCAGCAGATTCCTCTCGAGTTATGATGGGGATCTCAGAGATCCTCTCGTGTGGCCTCAGGAAAGGCCAGTCTCCATGTGAGTTGGGACGGTGTCTCGGGATTCCTCTCCAGTAGTTGCCGGGTCCTAAGTCCTCGTCTGGAGCTGAGGCCAGAACCTGAGATTTTCTCTCCAGTGCTGACATGGATCTTGGGGTTTCTCTGGACTCTCCACAGGGGAGTCAGGCCTCGTCTCGAGTGGAGACATGCACATCCGCTTTCCTCCTGAGCTGTAGCAGGAGTGTCAGGCTTCCCATCGAGTTGACACAGGAATCTGTGGCTTTCCCTCGAAGTTTTCCCACAGGGCTGTCACACGTGCCACTGTAGTGTGAGTCGATACTCGAGGTGACAGTCGAGGCAGTGCAGGGAAATCAGGTTCCTCTGGAGTGGACTGAGACATTTAGGGGTCTTTTGGAATAGTGGTACGACCCCTGGAGTTCTCGACTTTCCTGTTGAGAGCGCCTCCTCTTAAGATGCAAAGGAAATGCCGGGAATCCTTTCCCAACGAAGCAGGGAAAGGATCCCTCATCTCCAGCAAAGGAGGGGGAAACAGGGCTCCTCGTGAGTTGTGGCAGGACCCACGGTGTTCCTCTCAAGTGGAGACGGGTATATTGGGGAACTTCTTGAGGTGCAGTAAGGGTGTGAATGACCCTCTCTAGGTTCAAGAGGGAAGGTGTGATTTCCCTCGAGACACCTCAGTGGAAAAGGGCCTCATCTCGCCTGGAGGGAAGAACCTCCTGGTTTTTGTCAAGTTGCGGCAGGTTCCTCTCGAGTTACGACGGGGAACTCCGGGACCCGCTCGTGTGGCCTCAGGAAAGGCCAGCCTCCATGCAAGTTGTGAGGGGCCTCTTGGGATTCCTCTCCAGTAGTTGCCGGTTCCTAAGTCCTCATCTGGAGCCGAGGCCGGAACATGAGATTTCCTCTCCAGTGCTAACATGGATCTTGGGTTTCCTCTGGCATCTCCACAGGGGAGTCAGGCCTCGTCTCGAGTGGAGACATGCACATCCGCTTTCCTCCCGAGCTATAGCAGCAGTATCAGGCTTCCTGTTCTGTTGACAGAGGGATTTGTGGCTTTCTCTCAATGATTTCCCACAGGGCTGTCACACATGCCACGGTGATGTGACTTGATACTCTGTGTGACAGTCGAAGTAGTACAGGGAAATCAGGTTGCACTGGAGTGGACTTTGACAATTGGAATCTTTTGGAATAGTGATACGACCCCTGTCGTTCCTCTCGACTTTCCTGTTGAGAGCGCCTCCTCTTGAGAAGTGACGGGAATGCCGGGAATCCTTTCCCGATGAAGCAGGGAAATGAACCCTCATCTCGAGCAGAGTAGGGGGAAACGGGGCTCCTCTTGAGTTTGGTGGCACCCTCGGTATTCCTGGCGAGTTTAGATGGGTATGTCGGGGAACTTCTTGAGTTTCAGCAAGGGTGTGAAAAAACCTTTCAATGTTCAAGAGGAAAGGTATGATTTCGCTTGAGACACCACAGTGAAAAGGGCCTCATCTCGCCTGGAGGGGAGAACCTCCTGGTATTTCACGAGATGCGGATGGTTCCACTTGAGTTACGACAGGGACCTCAGGGACCCGCTCGTGTGGCCTCAGGAAAGTCCAGTCTCCATGCGAGTTGGGAGGGGGCTCTTGAGTTTCCTCTCCCGTCAGAGCTGGGCACTAAGACCTTGTATGGAGCTGAGGCCGGAACCTGAGGTTTCCTCTCCAGTGCTAACATGGATCTTCGGGTACCTCTGGAGTCTCCACAGGGGAGTCAATCCTCATCTCCAGTGGAGACATGCACGTCTGCTTTCCTCCTGAGCTGTAGCAGCACTGTCAGGCTTCCCATCGAGTTGACACAGGGATCTGTGACTTTCCCTCAAGGCTTTCCCACAGGGCTGTCACACGTGCCACTGTAGTGTGAGTCGATACTCGGGGTGACAGTCGAGGCAGTGCAGGGAAATCAGGTTCCTCTGGAGTGGACTGAGACATTTAGGGTGTTTTGGAATGGTGACACGACCCCTGGAGTTCCTCTCGACTTTAATGTGAAGAGTGTCTCCTCTTGAGATGTTACGGGAATGCCGGGAATCCTTTCCCGACGAAGCAGGGAAAGGAAATCTCATTTCGAGCAGAGGAGTGGGAAACAGGGTCCTCGTGAGTTGTGGCGAGACGCTCGGTGTTCCTCTCAAGGGGAGACAGATATGGTGTGGATCTTCTTGAGTTGCTCCAAGGGTGTGAAGGACCCTTTTGAGGTTCAAGAGGGAAGTTGTGATTTCCCTCAAGACGGCGCAGCAGAAAAGGGCCTCATCTCACATTGAGGGGAGAACCTCCTGGTTTTTCTCGAGTTGCAGCAGGTTCCTCTCGAGTTACGATGGGGACCTCAGGGACATGCTCGTGTGGACTCAGGAAAGGCCAGTCTCCATGCAAGTTGCGATGGTTCTCTCGGGATTCCTCTCCAATTGGAGCCAGGCCCTAAGTCCTCGTATGGAGCTGAGGCTGGAACCTGAGGTTTTCTCTCCAGTGCTGACATGAATCTTGGGGTTCCCCTGGAATCTCCACAGGGGAGTTAGGCCTTGTCTCGAGTGGAGACATGGACGTCTGCTTTCCACCCAAGCTCTCAGAGCAGTCTCAGGCTTCCTGTCCAGTTGACACAGGGATCTGTGGCTTTCTGTCGAGGCTTTCCCACAGAGCTGTCACACGTGCCACCATGGTGTGAGTCGATACTCGGGGTGACAGTCGAGGCAGTGCAGGGAAATCAGGTTCATGTTGAGTGGATTGAGATATTTGGGGGTCTTTTGGAATTTTGGCATGACCCCTGGAGTTCCTCTCGACTTTCCTGTTGAAAGCGCCTCCTCTTGAGATGTGACAGGAACGCCGGGAATCCTTTCCCAACGAAGCACGGAATGGAACCCTCATCTCGAGCTGAGGAGGGGAAAACTGGGTTCCTCTTGAGTTTGGCAGGACCCTCGGTGTTCCTCTCGAGTGGAGACGGGTATGTCGGGGAACTTGCTGAGTTGCAGCAAGGGTATGAAGGACCCTTTCGAGGTTCAAGAGGGAAGGTGTGATTTCCCTAGAGATGCTACAGCAGAAAAGGGTCTCAACTCGCCTGGAGGGCAGAACCTCCAGGTTTTTCTCAAGTTGCCCTCCTGAGTTACATCGGGGACCTCAGGGACCCACTCATGTGGCCTCAGGAAAGGCCAATCTCCATGCGAGTTGCGAGGGGCGTCTTGGGATTCCTCTCCAGTCGGTGCCGGGTCCTAACTCCTTGTCTGCAGCCAAGACTGGAACCTGTGGTCTCCTTTCCAGTGCTGACATGGATCTTGGGGTTCCTCTGGAGTCTCCACAGGGGAGTGAGGCCTAGTCTCGAGTGGAGACATGCAGGCCCGCTTTCCTCCCAAGCTGTAGCAGCAGTGTCAGGCTTCACATCGAGTTGACAGTGGGATCTGTGGCTTTCCCTCGAGGCTTTCATACAGGTCTGTCACATGTGCCAATGTGGTGTGAGTCGATACCCGCGGTGACAGTCGAGGCAGTGCAGGGAAATCAGGTTCCGCTGGAGTGGACTGAGACAATTGGGGGTCTTTTGCAATGGTGCTATTACCCCTGTCATTCCTCTTGAATTTCCTGTTGAGAGCACCTCCTCTTGAGATGCGACGGGAATGCCGGGAAACCTTTCCCGAAGAAGCAGGGAAAGGAACCCTCATCTCGAGCGGAGGAAGCAGAAGCGGGGCTTCTATTGAGTTTGGCATGACCCTCGGTGTTCCTCTCGAGTGTAGACTGGTATGTCAGGGAACTTCTTGGGTTGCAGCAAATGGGTGAAATACCCTTTTGAGGTTTAAGAGGGAAGATGTGATTTCCCTCAAGATGCCTCAGCTGAAAAAGGCCTCATCTCACCTAGAGGGGAGAACCTCCTGGTTTTCTCGAGTTTTGCAAGTTTCCTCTCAAGCTATGACTGGGACCTCAGGGACCCACTCGTGTTGCCTCAGGAAATTCCATTCTCCATGTGAGTTGCGAAGTGCCTCTCAGGATTCCTCTCCAGTCGGTGCCGGGTCCTAAGTGGAGACATGCAAGTCCACTTTCCTCCTGAGCTGTAGCAGGAGTGTCAGGCTTCCCATTGAGTTGACACAGGGATCTGTGGCTTTCCCTCGAGGCTTACCCACAGGGCTGTCACACGTGCCACTGTGGTGTTCGTCGAAACTCAGGGTGACAGTCGAGGCAGTGTAGGGAAATCAGGTTCATCTGGAGTGGACTGAGATATTTGGCTCTTTTGGTATGTTGGCACGACCCCTGGAGTTCCTCTCGACTTTCCTGTTGAGAGTGCCTCCTCTTGAGAAGCAACAGGAATGCCGGAAATCCTTTCCTGATGAAGCAGGGAACAGAACCCTCGTCTCAAGTGGAGAAGGGGGAAACGGGGCTCCTCTTGACTTGTGGCAGGACCCTCGCTGTTCCTCTCGAGTGGAGACGGGTATGTCGGGGAACTCCTTGAGTTGCAGGAAGGGTTTGAAGGAGCCTTTTGAAGTTCAAGAGGAAAGGTGTGATTTCCCTCAAGACATCACTGCGGAAAAGGACCTCATCTCTCCTGGAGATGAGAACCTCATGGTTTTTCTCGAGTTGCGGCAGGTTCCTCTAGAGTTAAGACGGGGACCTCAGGGACCCTCTCGTGTGGCATGAGGAAAGGCCACTCTCCATGCAAGTTATGAAGTTATTCTCGGGATTACTCTCCAGTCGGTGCCGGGTCCTAAGTCCTCGCCTGGAGATGAGGCCGGAACTTGAGTTTTCCTCTCCAGTGCTCTCATGGATCTTGGGGTTCCTCTGGAGTCTCCACAGGGGAGTAAGGCCTCATCTCGAGTGCAGAAATGAAGGTCCACTTTCCTCCCGAGATGTTGGAGCAGTTTCAGGCATCCCGTCAAGTTGACACAGGGATCTGTGGCTTTCCCTCAAGGCTTTCCCACAGGGCTGTCACACGTTCCACCGTGGTGTGAGTCGATACTCTGGGTGACAGTCGAGGCAGTGCAGGGAAATCAGGTTCATCTTGAGTGGACTGAGACATTTGGGGGTCTTTTGGAATGGTGGCATGACCCCTGGAGTTCTTCCCGAGTTTCCTGTTGAGAGCGCCTCCTCTTGAGATGTGACGGAAACCCGGGAATCCTTTCCCGACAAAGCAGGGAAAGCAACCCTCATCTCAAGTGGAGGAGGGGGAAATGGAGCTCCTCTTGAGTTGTGGCGGGACCCTCAGTGTTCCTCTCGAGTGGAGACGGGTATGTCGGGGAACTTCTTGAGTTGCAGCAAGGGTGTGAATGACCCTCTCGAAGTTGAAGAAGGAAGGTGTGATTTGCCTAGAGACACCGCAGCAGAAAAGGGCCTCATCTCGCCTGGAGGGAAGAATCTCCTGGATTTTCTCGAGTTGTGGCAGGTTCCTCTCAAGTTAAGAAGGGGACCTCAGGGATCGGCTCGTGTGGCCTCAGGAAAGGCCAGTCTCCATGCGAGTTGTGAAGGTCTACTCGGGATTACTCTCCAGTCGGTGCTGGGTCCTAAGTCCTCATCTGGAGCTGAGGCCGGAACTTAGGGTTTCCCCTCCAGGGCTCACATGGACCTTGGGGTTCCTCTGGAGTCTCCACAGGGGAGTCAGGCCTCGTCTCGAGTGCAGAAATGAACGTCCGCTTTCCTCCCGAGATGTCGAGGCAGTGTCAGGCTTCCCGTAGAGTTGACACAGGGATCTGTGGCTTTCCCTCGAAGCTTTCAAAAGGGCTGTCACACGTGCCACCGTGGTGTGAGTCAATACTCGGGGTGACAGTCAAGGCAGTGCATGGAAATCAGGTTCATGTTGAGTGGACTGAGACATTTGGGGGTCTTTTGGAATGGTGGCACAACCCCTGGAGTTTTTCTCGACTTTCCTGTTAAGAGCACCTCCTCTTGAGATGTGACAGAAAACCCGGGAATCCTTTCCGGATGAAGCAGGGAAAGGAACCCTCATCTCGAGCATAGGAGGGGGAAATGGGGCTCCTCTTGAGTTGTGGTGGGACCCTCGGTGTTCCTCTCGAGTGGAGACGGGTATGTTGGGGAACTTCTTGAGTTGCAGCAAGGGTGTGAATGACCCTCTCAAGGTTCAAGAGGGAAGGTGTGATTTCCCTCGAGATGCTGCAGTGGAAAGGGGCCTCATCTCGCCTGGAGGGAAGAACCTCTTGGATTTTCTTGAGTTGCAGCAGGTTCCTCTTGAGTTAAGACAGGGACCTCAGGCACCGGCTTATGTGGCCTCAGGAAAGGCCAGTCTCCATGCGAGTTGTGAAGGGCCTCTCGGGATTCCTCTCCAGTCGGTGCCGGGTCCTAAGTCCTCAACTGCAGCTGAGGCCAGAACCTGAAGTTTCCTCTCCAGTGCTGATATGGATCTTGAGGTACATCTGGAATCTCCACAGTGGAGTCAGGCCTCGTCTCGACTGGAGACATGCACATCCGCTTTCAACCCAAGCTGTAGCAGCAGTGTCAGGCTTCTCATCCTGTTGACACAGGGATCTGTGGCTTTCCCTCGATGCTTTCCCACAGGGAAGTCACACGTGCCACTGTGGTGTGAGTCGATACTCAGTGTGACAGTCGAAGCTATGCATGGAAATCCGGTTCCTCTGGAGTGGACTGAAACATTTGGGTGTTTTTGGAATGGTGGGATGACACCTGGAGTTCCTCTCGTCTTTCCTGTTGAGAGTACCTCCTGTTTAGATGCGACGGGAACACCGGGAATCCTTTCCCGACGAAGCAGAGAAAGGAACCTCATCTTGAGCGGAGGAGGAAACGGGGCTCCTCTTGAGTTTGGCAGGACCCTCGGTGTTCCTCTCGAGTTTAGATGGGTATGTCGGGAAACTTCTGGAGTTACAGCAATGGTGTGAAGGATGCTTTCGAGGTTCAAGAGGGAAGGTGTGATTTCCCTCCAGATGCCGCAGCGGAAAAGGGCCTCATCTTGCCTAGAGGGGAGGAACTCCTGGTTTTTCTCGAGTTGCTACATGTTCCTCTCAAGTTAAGATGGGGACTTCAGGGAACCGCTCGTGTGACCACAGGAAAGGTCAGTCTCCATGCGAGTTGTCAGGGGCCTCTCAGGATTCCTCTCCAGTCAGTGCGGGGTCCTAAGTCTTCATCTGGAGCCGAGGCCAGAACCTGAGGTTTCCTTTCCAGTGCTGACATGGATCTTGAGGTTCCTCTGTAGTCTCCACTGGGGGGTCAGGCCTCGTCTCGAGTGGAGACATGCACATCTGCTTTCCGCCCGAGATGTAGCAGCAGTGTCAGGCTTCTCATTGGGTTGACACAGGGATCTGTGTCTTTCCCTCAAGGCTTTCCCACAGGGCTGTCACACGCACCACCGTGGTGTGAGTCAATACTTGGTGTGGCAGTCAGGGCAGGGCAGGGAAATCAGGTTCCTCTGGAGTGGACTGATACATTTGGGGGTCTTTTGGAATGGTGGCACGACCCCTGGAGTTCCTCTCGACTTTCAGTTGAGAGCGTATCTTCTTGAGATGCGACGGGAACGCCGGGATTCCTTTCCCGACGAAGCAGGGAAAGGAACCCTCATCTCGAGTTGAGGAGGGGGAAACGGGGCATCTCTTGAGTTGTGGCGGGATCCTCGCTGTTCCTCTCAAGTGGAGATGGGTATGTCGGGGAACTCCTTGAGTTGCAGCAAGGGTTTGAAGGAGCCTTTTGAGATTCAGGAGGGAAGGTGTGATTTCCCTCAAGACGTCGCTGCAGAATAGGGCCTCATCTCTCCTGGATGGGAGAACCTCATGGTTTTTCTCGAGTTGTGGCAGGTTCCTCTAGAGTTAAGACAGGGATCTCAGGGACCCGCTTGTGTGGCATCAGGAAATGCCAGTCTCCATGAGAGTTGTGAAGGTCTTCTTGGGATTCCTCTCCAGTCATTGCCAGGTCCTAAGTCCTCATCTGGAGCCAAGGCCAGAACTTGAGTTTTACCAGCCAGTGCTCACATGGATCTTGGGGTTCCTCTGGAGTCTCCACAGGGGAATCAGGCCTCACGTTGAGTGTAGAAATGAACGTCTTCTTTCCTCCCAAGATGTCGGAGCAGTGTCTAGCTTCCCATCGAGTTGACACAGGGATCTGTGGCTTTCCCTCGAGGCTTTTCCAAAGGGCTGTCACACGTGCCACCGTGGTGTGAGTCAATACTCGGGATGACAGTCGAGGCAGTGCAGGGAAATCAGGTTCCTCTGGAGTGGACTGAGACATCTGGGGGTCTTTTGGAATGGTGGCATGACCCCTGGAGTTCCTCTCGACTTTCCTGTTGATAGCGCCTCCTGTTGAGAAGTGACGGGAATGCTGGGAATCCTTTCCCAATGAAGTAGGGAAAAGAAACCTCATCTCGATCGGAGGAGGGGAAACCGGTCTCCTCTTGAGTTGTGGCGATACCCTCGGTGTTCCTCTTGAGTGGAGACGGGTATGTAGTGGAACTTCTTGAGGTGCAGCAAGGGTGTGAAGGACCCTTTCGAGGTTCAAGAGGGAAGATATGATTTCCCTAGAGACGCTGCACCTGAAAAGGGCCTCATCTCTCCTGGAGGGGAGAACCTCCTGGTTTTTCTCGAGTTCTGGCAGGTTCCTCTCGAGTTGCAACGGGGACCTCAGGGACCCTCTCATGTGGCCTCAGGAAAGGCCAGTCTCCACGTGAGTTGCGAGGGGCCCCTCCGGATTCCTCTCCAGTTGGTGCCAGGTCCTAAGTCCTCATCTGGAACTGAGGCCAGAACCTGAGGTTTCCTCTCCATTGCTGACATGGATCTTGGGGTACCTCTGGAGTCTCCACAGTGGAGTCAGTCCTCGTCTCGACTGGAGACATGCACGTCCGCTTTCCCCCCGAGCTGTAGCAGCAGTGTCAGGCTTCCCGTCGAGTTGACACAGGGATCTCTGGCTTCCCTCGAGGTTTTCCCACAGCGCTGTCACACGTGACACCGTGGTGTGAGTTGATACTTCAGTCACAGGGAAGTGCAGGGAAATCATGTTCCTCTGGAATGGTCTGAGATATTTTGGGGTCTTTTGGAATGGTGGCACAACCCCTGGAGTTCCTCTCGACTTTCCTGTTGAGAGCGCCTGCTCTTGATATGCAACAGGAACACTGGGAATCCTTTCCTGACAAAGCAGGGAAAGGAACCCTCATCTCGTGTGGAAGAGGGGGAAACGGGGCTCCTCTTGAGTTGTGGAGTGATCCTCCATTATAGGGGGCCAGCGTGAGGAATCCCACCCATGACAAGGTCATGCGGAAGGAAGCCTGAAAAATGCAAGGACGTGATCAGGTTTCAGGGGTTCCCCCTGGAATTTCCTGAGCATCCACCCCCCCAAAGAAAATAAGAATCTGCCAGCCTCTGTACTCTGCTTTTCCACTCTTCTGATATTCTCTAGAAAAAGTCAAATCAGGGCTTTAGTCTTCTGCATTTGAAAGGGATGTTTCAGTTAAACCCCCTCTGATAACTCTCTAGCTTGCCTAACAGGTTCCCCAGACTTCTTACAGCTTGTGAATTGCTTACAGCCCCCCAACCACGAGAGGCACAAAGCTTAAAAGCATCTTCAAGATACAGAGCCTTTTCTAAAGAGTTAAAAATTATATTGGTAGAGGGTTTTCACTGTTGACTCAATGGCTGCTGCCAGGCCTCCATGTTCTTTATCTTTTAGGCACCTGAGATGTTAATCAATGTAAACAGGATATGGGAAAATATATGTAGTAGTTTTGATGTTAGCAACACTAGACTTTTGAGTTAATTACTTTTCTTTGTTATATATCACTGCACTCCTCTTGTGTCCTTGCTATGTAAGAATGTAACTTTATTTAGTGCTTTCTGAGAGTGGCACCAGACTTTGGGAAGATCAACTCAAATAAGTCTTCTGGTTGACAAACCCTTATCAGAAAAAAAGGCTGCAGAATGTTAATTGGCCCTATGGCTAGAAGATGATGTAAATCACCTAAGACTTGTGTATACAACTAGGTATGCAGAGAGAAAAAGCCTGGTTTTGATAAGAGTCAGGGCTACTGACACTGCATAATTTTGTATTACCCACTGATCTCTATGTACAATCAAAAAGGTATAAAAGGACATTCTAGACAATAGAGGCCAGGGCAAGTTGCTGGACTGGTTTCCCCCGTGTCTCCTCTTTACTCTAATTTCAGGCTGAATTCCCATCTGGGGTGTGGAGGCTCACCAAGTCTACTTACTTATCCCAGCTTCTAAGATCCGTAAGAGAGAGAGTCCAAGGTGGGGCACTCTCCGATATTCAAACAGACACCAGTGGCCCAACATAGATGGTGCAAGCTCCTTGTCTAGAATTTTATTGGCCTTCTCCGTAAACCAAGTTATTCAGGCTCTTTTCTCAACTTAATTTCCTTACTACATTATTTCTTCCTAATCTAATCCTATATTTCTATATTAATAAATAAATAAGTCTTTCCTCGCCAGTGCCGTCCTGCTTTGAATTCCCTGGATCCACCAGGGCTGGACCTCAGCACTCGGTGTTCCTCTCGACTGAAGACGGGTATGTCAGGGAACTTCTTGAGTTGCTGCAAGGGTGTGAAGGACCCTTTGGAGGTTCAAGAGGGAAGGTGTGATTTCCCTCGAGATGCCGTAGCAGAAAAGGGCCTCATCTTGCCTGGAGGGGAAAACCTCCTGGTTTTTCTCGAGTTGCGGCAGGTTCCTCTCGAGTG
Source organism: Cephalophus harveyi (assembly GCA_006410635.1). Classification (NCBI taxonomy): domain Eukaryota; kingdom Metazoa; phylum Chordata; class Mammalia; order Artiodactyla; family Bovidae; genus Cephalophus; species Cephalophus harveyi. The sequence goes on from SJYT01066687.1 coordinate 386,229, forward strand.
AAGATGGGGACAAGAGGGAACTGCTCGTGTGGCCTCAGAAAAGGCCAGTCTCCATGTGAGTTGCGAGGAGCCTCACGGGATTCCTCTCCAGTTGGTGCCGGGTCCTAAGTCCTCATCTGGAGCCGAGCCCTGAATTGGAGGTTTCCTCTCCAGTGCTGACATGGATCTTAGGCTTCCTCTGGAGTCTCCACAGGGGAGTCAGGGCACCTCTCGAAAGGAGACATGCACATCCACTTTCCTCCCGAACTGCAGCAGCAGTGTAAGGCTTCCCACCTTACACTGTGGCTTTCCCTCGAGGCTTTCCCACAGGGCTGTCACACGTGCCACCGTGGTGTGAGTCGATACTCAGGGTGACAGTCGAGGCAGTGCTGGGAAATCAGGTTCCTCTGGAGTGGGCTGAGACATTTAGTGGTCATTTGGAATGGTGGCACGACCCCTGGAGTTCCTCTCGACCTTCCTGTTGAGAGCGCCTCCTCTTTAAATGCAATGGGAACGCCAGGATTCCTTTCCCAACGAGCAGGGAAAGGAACCCTCATCTCAAGCGGAGTTGGGGAAAACGGGGCTCCTCTTGAGTTGTGGCGGAGTGGAGACGGGATTGTCTGGGAACTTCTTGAGTTGCAGAAAGGGTGTGAAGGACCCTTTCGAGGTTCAAGAAGGAAGGAGTGATTTCACTTGAGACACTGCATTGGAAAAACGCCTCATCTCGCCTCGAGGGGGAACCTCCTGGTTTTTCTCGAGTTGCAGCAGGTTCCTCTCGAGTTATGACAGGTACCTCTGGGACCCGCTCATGTGGCCTCAGGAAAAGCCAGTCTCCATGTGAGTTGCAAGGGGCCTCTTGGGATTCCTCTCCAGTCGGTGGCGGGACCTAAGTCATCCTCTGCAGCCGAGGCTGGAACCTGAGGTTTCCTCTCCAGTGCTGACATGGATCTTGGGGTTCCTTTGGAGTCTCCACAGGGGAGTCAGGCCTCGTCTCGAGTGGAGACATGCACGTCCGCTTTCCTCCTGAGCTGGAGCAGCTGTGTCAGGCTTCCAATCGAGTTGACACAGGGATCTGTTGCTTTCCCTTGAGGCTTTCCCACAGGGCAGACAAACGTGCCACTGTGGTGTGAGTTATTACTCGGAGTGACAGTCGAGGCAGTGCAGGGAAATCAGGTTCATCTGGAGTGGACTGAGACATTTGGGGGTCTTTTGGAATGGTGGCATGACCTCTGGAGTTCCTCTCGACTTTCCTGTTGAGAGCGCCTCCTCTTGAGATGCGACGGGAACACCAGAAATCCTTTCCCGATGAAGCAGGGAAAGGAAGCCTCATCTCAAGAGGAGGAGGGGGAAAAGGGGCTCCTCTTGAGTTGTGACGGGACCCTCGGTGTTCCTCTCAAGTGGAGACAGGTATGTTGGCGAACTTCTTGAGTTGCTGCAAGGGTGTGAAGGAACCTTTCTAGTTTCAAGGAGGAAGGTGTGATTTCCTTTGAGATGCCGCAGCGAAAAAGGGCCTCATCTCACCTGCAGGGGATAACCTCCTGGTTTTTCTCGAGTTGCGGTAGGTTCCTCTCGAGTTACGACAGGAACCTCAGGGAACTGCTTGTGTGGCCTGAGGAAAGGCCATTCTCCATGCGAGTTGTGAGGAGCTTCTCGGGATTCCTCTCCGTTTGGTGCTGGGTCCTAAGTCATTGTCTGGAGCCGAGGCCAGAACCTGAGGTTTCCTCTCCAGTGCTGACATGGATCTTGGGGTTCCTCTGGAGTCTCCACAGGGGAGTCAGGCCTCGTCTCGAGTGGAGACATTCACGTCCGCCTTACTCCTGAGCTGTAGCAGCAGTGTCAGGTTTCCCGTCGGGTTGACACAGGGATCTGTGGCTTACCCTCCAGACTTTCCCACAGGGCTCTCACACGAACCACCATGGTGTGAGTCGATACTTGGGGTGACAGTCGAGGCAGTTCAGGGAAATCAGGTTCCTCTGGAGTGGACTGAGACATTTGGGGGTCTTTTGGAATGGTGGCATGACCCCTGGAGTATCTCTCGACTTTCCTGTGGAGAGCGTTGCCTCTTGAGGTCTGACGGGAACACCGGGAATCCTTTTGCGATGAAGCAGGGAAAGGAACCCACATCTCGAGAGGAGGACGGGGAAAGGGGCTTCTCTTGAGTTGTGGCGGGACCCTCGGTGTTCCTCTCGAGTGGAGACGGGTACGTCGGAGAACTTCTTGAGTTGCTGCAAGGGTGTGAAGGAACCTTTCGAGGTTCAAGGGGGAAGGTGTGATTTACCTCGAGACACTGCAGCAGAAAAATGCCTCATCTCGCCTGGAGGGGAGAACCTCCTGGTTTTTCACGAGTTGTGGCAGTTTCCTCTTGAGTTACAATGGGGACCTCAGGGACCGTTTGAGTGGCCTCAGGAAAGACCAGTCTCCATGTGAATTGCGAGGGGCCTCTCGGGATTCCTCTCCAGTCGGTGTCAGGTCCTAAGTCTTCGTGTGGAGCCGAGGATGGAAACTGAGGTTTCCTTTTCAGTGCTGACATGGATCTTCAACTTCCTCTGGAGTCTACACAGGGGAGTCAGGCCTCGTCTCGAGTGGAGACTTGCATATCCGCTTTCCTCCCGTGCTGGAGCAGCAGTATCAGGTTTGCCATCGAGTTGATGCAGGAATCTGTGACTTTCCCTCGAGGCTTTGCCACAGGGCTGTCACACGTGTCACCGTGGTGTGAGTCAATACTCGGGGTGACAGTCGAAGTAGTGTATGGAAGTCAGGTTCCTCTGGAGTAGACTGAGACTTCTGGGGAACTTTTGGAATGGTGGCATGACCCCTGGAGTTCCTCTCGACTTTCCTGTTGAGATCACCTCCTCTTGAAGTATGCTGGGAACGCCAGGAATCCTTTCCCAACAAAGCAGGGAAAGAACCCTAATCTTGAGCCGAAGAGGGGGAAACAGGGCTCCTCTTGAGTTTGGCGTGACCCTCGGTGTTCCTCTCGAGTGGGGACGGGTATGTCAGGGAACTTCTTGAGTTGCAGCAAGAGTGTGAAGGACCCTTTCGAGTTTTAAGAGTGAATGTGTGATTTCCCTCAATATGCCACAGCAAAAAGGGCCTCATCTCACCTGGAGGGGAGAACCTCCTGGTTTTTCTCGAGTTGTGGCAGGTTCCTCTAGAGTTACAATGGGCAGCTCATGCACCCACTCGTGTGGCCTCAGGAAAGGCCAGTCTCCATGTGAGTTGCGAGGGGCCTCTCGGGATTCATATCCAGTCGGGCCATGTTCTAAGTCCTTGTCTGGAGCCAAGGCCAGAACCTGAGGTTTCCTCTGCAGTGCTCTACATGGATCTTGGGGTTCCTCTGGAGTCTTCACAGGGAAGTCAGGCCTCATCTCGAGTGGGGACATGCACGTCTGCTTCCCTCCCTATCTGTAGCAGCAGTGTCAGGCTTCCCGTCGAGTTGACACAGGGATCTGTGGCTTTCCCTCGAGGCTTTCCCACAGGGCTGTCACACGTGCCACCGAGGTGTGAGTTGATACTCAGGGTGACAGTCGAGGCAGTGCAGGGAAATCAGGTTCCTCTGGAGTGGACTGAGACATAGGGATGGTTTGGAATGCTGGCACAATCCCTGGCGTTCCTCTTGACTTTCCTGTTGAGAGAGCCTCCTCTTGAGATGCAACAGGAATGCCGGGAAGCCTTTATCAATGAAGCAAGGAAAGGAATCCTCATTTCGAGTGGAGGAGTAGGAAATGGGGCTCCTCTTGAGTTGCGGCAGTACCCTCGGTGTTCCTCTCGAGTGGAGACGGGTATGTCAGGGAACTTCTTGAGTTGCAGCAAGGGTGTGAAGGACCCTTTCGAGGTTCAAGAGGGAAGGTGTGCTTTCCCTCGGGATGCCACAGTGGAAAAGGGCCTCATCTCTCCTGGAGGGGAGAATCTCCCAGCTTTTCTCGAGTTGTGGCAGGTTCCTCTCGAGTTCCAATAGGGACCTCAGGGACCCGCTCGTGTGGCCTCAGGAAAGGCCAGTCTCCATGTGAGTTGCGAGCGACCTCTCGGGATTCCTCTCCAGTCGGTGCCAGACCCTAAGTCCTTGTCTGGATGCGAGGCTGGAATCTGAGGTTTCCTCTCCAGTGTTGAAATGTATCTTGGGTTTCCTCTGGTGTCTCAACAGGGGAGTCAAGCCTCGTCTCGAGAGGAGACTTGCATGTCCGCTTTCCTCCCCAGCTGTAGCAGCAGTGTCAGGCTTCCCATCGAGTTGACACAGGGATTTGTGGCTATCTCTTGAGGCTTTCCTACAGGGCTGTCACACGTGCCACCGTCCTGTGAGTCCATACTCGGGGTGACAGTCGAGGCAGTGCAGGGAAATCAGGTTCATCTGGAGTAGACTGAGACATTTCAGGGTCTTTGGAATGGTGCAACGACCCCTGGAGTTCCTCTCGACTTCCCTGTTGAGAGCGCCTCCTCTTGAGATGCGATGGGAGCCCAGGGAGTCCTTTCCTGACAAAGCAGGGAAATAAACCCTCATCTCGAGTGGAGGAGGGGGAAACAGAGCTCCTCTTGAGTTTTGACGGGACCCTCGGTGTTGTTCTTGAATGGAGACGGGTATGTCGGGAACTTCTTGAGTTGCAGCAAGGGTGTGAAGGACCCTTTGGCAGTTCAAGAGGGAAGGTGTGATTTCCCTCGAGATGTCACAGCAGAAAAGGGCCTCATCTTGCCTGGATGGGAGAATCTCCTGGTTTTTCTCAAGTTTCAGCAGGTTCCTCTCAACGTAAGATGGGGACCTTAGGACCTGCTCGTGTGGCCTCAGGAAAGGCCAGTCTCCATGGAGGTGCAAGGGCCCTCTCAGTATTCCTCTCCAGTCGGTGCCATTTCCTACGTCCTCGTCTGGAGCCAAGGCCAGAACCTGAGGTTTCCTCTCCAGTGCTGACATGAACCTTGGGGTTTCTCTGGAGCCTCCATAGGGGAGTCAGGCCTCGTCTCATGTGGAGACATGCACGTCCACTTTCCTCCCGAGCTTTAGCAGCAGTGTAGGCTTGCTGTCGAGTTGACACAGGGATCTGTGGCTTTCCCTCAAGGCTTAACCACAGGGCTGTCACACGTGCCACCGTGGTGTGAGTCAATATTCGGGGTGACAATCAGGGCAGTGCAGGGAAATCAGGTTCCTCTGGAGTGGACTGAAATATATGCAGGTCTTTTGGAATGATGGCACAACCCCTGGAATTCCTCTCGACTTTCCTGTTGAGACCGCCTCCTCTTGAGATGCGATGGGAATGCCAGGTTTCCTTTCCTGATGAAGCAGGAAAAGGAACCCTCATCTCGAGTGGAGGAGGGGGAAATGGGACTCCTCTTGAGTTGTGGCAGGACCTTCAGTGTTCCTCTTTAGTGGAGATGGGTATGTTGGGGAACTTCTTGAGTTGCAGCAAGGGTGTGAAGGATCCTTTCGAGGTTCAAGAGGGAAGGTGTGAGTTCCCTCGAGACGCCACAGCAAAAAAGGGCCTCATCCTGCCTATACGGGAGAACCACCTGGTTTTTCTCGAGTTGCGGCAGGTTCCTCTCGAGTTACCACGGACCTCAGGGACCCGCTTGTGTGGCCTCAGGAAAGGCCAGTCTCCAGGCGAGTTTCGAGGGGCCTCTCTGGATTCCTCTCCAGTCGGTGCCGGTTCCTAACTCCTCATCTGGAGCCGAGGCTGGAACCTGAGGTTTCCTCTCCAACGCTGACATGGATCTTGAGGTTCCTCTGCAGTTGCCAAAGGGGAGTCAGGCCTCGTCTCGAGTGGAGACATGCACGTCCGCTTTCCTCCTGAGCTGTAGCAGTAGTGTAAGTCATCCCGTCAAGTTGACAGAGGGATCTGTGGCTTTCCCTCGAAGCTTTCCCATAGGGTTGTACACGTGCCACTGTGGTGTGAGTTGATACTCAGGGTGACAGTCGAGAAAATGCAGGGAAATCAGGTTGCTCTGGAGTGGACTGAGATACTTGGGGGTCTTTTGGAATGTGGCACGACCCCTGGAGTTCCTCTCGACTTTCCTGTTGAGAGCATCTCCTCTTGAGATGCTACAGGAACACTGGGAATCCTTTCCCCAAGAAGCAGGGAAAGGAACCCTCATCTAGAGTGGAGGAAGGGGAAACAGTTCTCCTCTTGAGTTGTGGCAGGACCCTCGGTGTTCCTCTGAGTGGAGACGGGTGTGTCAGGGAATTCTTGAGTTGCTGCAAGGGTGTGAAGGACATTTTTGAGGTTCAAGAGGGAAGGTGTGATTTCCCACGAGACGCTGCAACCTAAAAGGGCATTATCTCGCCTGGATGGGAGAACTTCCTGGTTTTTCTCGAATTGTGACAGGTTCATCTTGAGGTGCAATGGGGACCTCAGGGACACACTCATGTGGCCTCAGGAAAGGCCAGTCTCCATGCAAGTTGTGACGGGCCACTCGAGATTCCTCTCCAGTCGGTGCTGGGCCCTAAGTCCTCATCTGGACCTGAGGCTGGAACCTGAGGTTTCTTCTCCATTGCTGACATGGATCTTGGGGTTCCTCTGGAGTCTCCACAGGGGAGTCAGGCCTAGTCTTGAGTGGAGACATGCACATCTGCTTTCCTCCCAAGCTGGAGCAGCAGTGTCAGGCTTTCCATCGAGTTGACATAGGGATCTGTGGCTTTCCCTCAAGGCTTTACCACACGTCTCTCATACTTGCCACTGTGGTGTGAGTCGATACTCGGGGTGACAGTCGAGACAGTGCAGGGAAATCAGGTTCCTCTGGAGTGAACTGAGATATTTGGGTGTCTTTTGAAATGCTGGCACGACCCCTGGAGTTACTCTCGACTTTTGTGCTGAGAGCGCTCCCTCTTGAAATGTGACAGGAAACTCGGGAATCCTTTCCCGATGAAGCAGGTAAAGGAACCCTCATCTCGAACAGAAGAGGGGGAAATGGGGCTCCTCTTGAGTTGTGATGGGATCCTCGGTGTTAATCTCGAGTGAAAACGGGTATGTCAGTGAAAATCTTGACTTGCAGCAAGAGTATGAAGACCCTTTCAAGGTTCAAGAAGGAAGGTGTGATTTCCCTCAAGACACCGCAGTGGAAATGGGCCTCATCTTGCCTGCAGGGGAGAACCTCCTGGTTTTTCTCCAGTTGCAGCATGTTCCTCTCAAGTTACAATGGGGATCTCAGGGACCGGCTCGTGTGGTCTCAGGGAAGGCCAGTCTCCATGCAAGATATGAGAAGCCTATCGGAATTCCTGTCCAGTCAGTGCCGGGTCCTAAGTCCTTGTCTGGAGCCGAGGCCAGAACCTGAGGTTTCCTCTCCAGTGCTGACATGGATCTTGGGGTTCCTCTGGAGTCTCCACAGGGGATTCAGGCCTTGTCTCAAGTGGAGATAAGCAAGTCTGATATACTCCTGTGCTGTCGCAGCATTGTCAGGCTTCCTGTCGAGTTGACACAGGGATTTGTGGCTTTCCCTCGAGGCATAACCACAGGGATGTGACATGTGCCACCGTGGTGTGAGTTGATACTCAGTGTGACAGTCAAGGCAGTGTAGGGAAATCAGTTTCCTCTGGAGTAGACTGAGACATTTTCAGGTTTTCTGGAATGGTGGCACAACCCCTGGAGTTCCTCTCGACTTTCCTGCTGAGAGCACCTCCTCTTGACTTGTAATGGAAACCCTGGGAATCCTTTCCCAATGAAGCAGGGAAAGGAGCCCTCATCTCGAGCGGAGGAGGTCGTAACAGGGCTTGTCTTGAGTTTGGCATGACCCTCAGTGTTCCTCTCGAGTGGAGACGGGTATGTTGGGGAACTTCTTGAGTTGCAGCAAGGGTGTGAAGGACCCTTTCGAGGTTCAAGAGGGAAGGTGTGATTTCCCTCGAGACGCCGCAGCAGAAAAGGGCCTCATCCCGCCTGCAGGTGAGAACCTCTTGGTTTTTCTCGAGTTGCAGCAGGTTCCTCTCCAGTTTCGACGGGGACCTCAGGGACCTGCTCGTGTGGCCTCAGGAAAGGCCAGTCTCCATGTGAGTTGCGAGGGGCCTCTCGGGATTCCTTTCAGTTGGTGCCGTGTCCTAAGTCCTCGTCTGGAGCCGAGGCCAGAACCTGAGGTTTCCTCTCCAATGCTGACATGGATATTGGGGTTCCCTCCATTGGCACTAAAAGGGTGTGGGCTGGAAGCTGCCTGATAATCCATTCAAGTGATGTTTTCCTACTTATGACATCAATAGGTTTGGTCAAACTTTTTCGATTTCTGGTGCAAGTAGGCAGCTTGCAACTCCTTGCTGCAGGATCATTTCCATTAGAATGTCAGCTAATCAAGGTAACAACACTATGGCACTCAGCACTCTTAGATAATTTTCCAAGCCTGTTTTCTCAGGGGCAGACCCAATATGAGCTAGGAATGGGTTCACAAGGCTCAGAAAATGCAGGGAAATATACAGCCTATGACTCTGGAAATTAGGGCCTCTTGCAAATCTGGAGTTCTCACATCTTAGAATCTGGACAGTTGCTGATTGATGTCTGAAAAGCACTCTGTTTTTATGCCTTTCATTCATCTGGGAGGTGGGGTCACCCTGAGGACTGTGGATGTGTGATTCAAAGTGCAGATTTAGGGGAGGGTGCTCTCTCTGGAGACTGTGGACGTGTGACCCAAGGTGAATGCTTTAGGAGGGGGTCACCATAGAAACTATGGATGTGTGAGTCCAGCTATAGGGTCTAGGAAGCAGAGTCACCCTGCCAATTGTGGACATGTTTCCACAGGAGCAGGGTCTGAGGGATGGGGTCATCCCAGAGACTGTGCCTGTATGACCCCAGATACAAAATTCTCCAAGCCAGGCTTCAGCAATACGTGAACCATGAAATTCCAGATGTTCAAGCTGGTTTTAGAAAAGGCAGAGGAACTAGAGATCAAATTGCCAACATCTGCTGGATCATCAAAAAAGCAAGAGAGTTCCAGAAAACATCTATTTCTGCTTTATTGACTATGCCAAAGCCTTTGACTGTGTGGATCACAATAAGCTGTGGAAAATTCTGAAAGAGATGGGAATACCAGACCACCTAACCTGACTCTTGAGACACCTATATGCAGATCAGGAAGCAACAGTTAGAACTGGATATGGAACAACAGACTGGTTTCAAATAGGAAAAGGAGTACGTCAAGGCTGTATATTGTCACCCTGCTTATTTAACTTCTATGCAGAGGACATCATGAGAAACGCTGGGCTGGAGGAAGCACAAGCCAGAATCAAGATTGCTGGTTATATCAATAACCTCAGATATGCAAATGACACCACCCTTATGGCAGAAAGTGAAGAGGAACTCAAAAGCCTCTTGATGAAAGTGAAAGTGGAGAGTGAAAAAGTTGGCTTAAAGCTCAACATTTAGAAAACGAAGATTGTGGCATCTGGTCCCATCACTTCATGGGAAATAGATGGGGAGACAGTGGAAACAGTGTCAGACTACTTTGGGGGGGCTCCAAAATCACTACAGATGGTGACTGCAGCCATGAAATTAAAAGACGCCTACTCCTTGGAAGAAAAGCTATGACAAATGACTCAAAATGCAGTGTCTGGGGTAGAGGCTGACCCTGGAACCTCTGGATGTGTAAAGCCAGGTGAAGTGTCTGGGAGGTGGGGTCACCCTGGAGACTATGGATATGTGACCCTATGAATAGGGTCTATGAAGGGGTTCAAAAGGGAAACTGGCCATGTGACACCAGGTAAAGGATGTGATGTGGGATGTGAACGTGGAGACTGGTCATATAACTCCTGGTACAGAGGGGAAGGGGGTCACCCTGGAAACTGTGGGTATGTGATTCCAGGTGCATGGTCTGGGAGGGATTCATCATGGAGACTGTGGATGTGAAATTCCAGGTATAGGGTCTAGAAGGTGGGGTTACTGTGCAGATTGTGTGAAGGTGTTTCTGATTACTAGGTCTGGGTAGTGGGGTCACCCTGAGGACTATGGACGTGTGACCCAAAGTGCAGGGTCTGGGGAGGGGGCTCTCCCTGCATACTGTGGATGTGTGATCCCAGATGCAGGATCTGGGACATGGGGTCATTCTGGGGATTGTGGACATGTTACACCAGGTGAATGGTCTGGGAGGGGGTTACCCTGGAGATTCTGTGAAAGGTTGTTGTTGAAACATGATGCCGGGATTCTTGGCCCCCGGAGGAGAAGAATTCAATCTGGGGCCAGAGACAAGGCTTGATCACTCAGAGCTTTTGTGTAATAAAGTTTTCCAGTAATGCTGAAGAAGCTGAAGTTGAACAACTCTAAGACATATAAGACCTTTTAGAACTAACACCCGAAAAAGATGTCCTTTTCATTACAGGGGACTGGAATGCTAAAGTAAGAAGTCAAGAAACACCTGGAGTAACAGGCAAATTTGGCCTTGGAATGCGGAATGAAGCAGGGCAAAGACTAATAGAGTTTTGCCAAGGTGATGCACTGGTCATAGCAAACACCCTCTTCCAACAACACAAGAGAAGACTCTACACATGGACATCACCACATGGTCAAAACTGAAATCAGATTGATTATATTCTCTGCAGCAAAAGATGGAGAAGCTCTATACAGTCAACAAAAACAAGGCCGGAAGCTGACTGTGGCTCAGATCATGAACTCCTTATTACCAAATTCAGACTGAAATTGAAGAAAGCAGGGAAAACCGCTAGACCATTCAGGTATGACCTAAATCAAATCCCTATGATAATAAAGTGGAAGTGACAAATAGATTTAAGGGCCCAGATTTGATAGATAGAGTGCCTGATGAACTATGGAATGAGGTTCGTGACATTGTACAGGAGACAGGGATCAAGACCATCCCCATGGAAAAGAAATGCAAAAAAGCAAAATGACTGTCTGGGGAAGCCTTGCAAATAGCTGTAAAAAGAAGAGAAGTGAAAAGCAAAGGAGAAAAGGAAAGATATAGACATCTGAATGCAGAGTTCCAAAGAATAGCAAGAAGAGATAAGAAAGCCTTATTCAGCGATCAATGCAAAGAAATAGAGGAAAAGGGAATGGCAAGCCACTTCAGTATTCTTGCCTTGAGAACCCCATGAACAGTATGAACAGGCAAAATGATAGGATACCAAAAGAGGAACTCCCCAGGTCATTAGGTGCCCAATATGCTACTGGAGATCAGTGGAGCAATAAGTCCAGAAAGAATGAAGGGATGGAGCCAAAGCGAAAACAATACCCTGTTGTGCATGTGACTGGTGATAGAAGCAAGATCCGATGCTGTAAAGAGCAATACTGCATAGGAACCTGGAATGTCAGGTCCATGAATCAAGGCAAATTGGAAGTGGTCAAACAAGAGATGACAAGGGTGAACGTCGACATTCTAGGAATCAGCGAACTAAAATGGACTGGAATGGGTGAATTTAACTCAGATGACCAT
>SJYT01066692.1:22814-41388 GCA_006410635.1 Cephalophus harveyi
AACTGAAGAGACTAATTATAATGTAAAAAGTGATAAATTATTTGTACTTGACTAAATAGTGTATAGGGATATACATTTGTCCCAGTAAATTTTGATTTTTCAAGAAACATAGCATAATATTCAGAGATATAGTTTAATTACATTAATGCAAGAAAGATTTTAAATGCACGGAAGAGGTTTTTGTATCAGAATTTAGAAAATCTCAAGACAAAAAAGCTTTTAAAAATAAAGTCTAAGAGGCAGTTAGGCAGGCTATAACAAGAGCATAAAATATATTCATACACTTGACCAGGTTGTACAGAAAACCCTTATTATGAATTAATTCTAATCATATACATTTGTAGGCAATGGTTCACTTAAAATCTTATTCAAAGACACAGAGCAAACATGTAATGTATATATAAGTAGGAAAGATTTTGTGTATATTTGAAGTTCTACATTAAGTTTATAAGGAAAATGACATGATTGTAGCGACTTAGCATGAATGTACACATAAGGAAAATAGCCAGTAAAATCTGAGTCACAGTGGTTTAGGTAAATCATTAGACTCATTAGTACTGATGGACAATTGAGGCCTAGAAAATCTTAGGAAGAGAATACTATGAAAACTTAAATTCCCATAATTTAGAAAGATATTTAGTGATAAGGGAAAGTTTTCATAATATATTTTTATGCAACAAGGAAAATAAATATCAACATGTTAATAGTTGCCTCTGAATAAGAATAAATTTCAGTTCAGTTCAGTTTCTCAGACATGCCTGACTCTTTGCAACCCCATGAATTGCAGCACGCCAGCCTGTCCATCACTAACTCCCGGAGTTCACTCAAACTCATGTCCATCGAATCTGTGATGCCATGCAGCCATCTCATCCTCTGTTCTCCCATTTTCCTCCAGCCCACAATTCCTCCCAGCATCAGAGTCTTTTCCAATGAGTCATCACTTTCTGCCATAAGGGTGGTGTCATCTGCACATCTGAGGTTATTGATAGTTCTCCCGGCAATCTTGCTTCCAGTTTGTGCTTCTTCCAGTCCAGCGTTTCTCATGATGTACTCTGCATATAAGTTAAATAAGCAGGGTGACAGTATACAGCCTTGACGTACTCCTTTTCCTATTTGGAACCAGTCTGTTGTTCCATGTCCAGTTCTGTTGCTTCCTGACCTGCATACAGATTTCTCGAGAGGCAGGTCAGGTGGTCTGGTATTCCCATCTCTTTCAGAATTTTCCACAGTTGATTGTGATCCACACAGTCAAAGGCTTTGGCATAGTCAATAAAGCAGAAATAGATGTTTTTTTCTGGAATTCTCTTGTTTTTTTGATGATCCAGCGGATGTTGGCAATTTGATCTCTGGTTCCTCTGCCTTTTCTAAAACCAGCTTGAACATCTGGAAGAATAAATCTACATACATAAACACATATGTTCATGGTATATATATGTGTGTGTGTGTGTGTGTGTGTGTGTGTGTGTATCAGAGGGCTTCCTTGGTGGCTCAGTGGTAAAGAATCTGCCTGCCAATGTAGGAAACATGGATTCAGTCCCTGGCTCAAGAAGATTCCCTGGAGAAGCAAATGGCAACCCACTGTAGTATTCTTGTCTGGAAAACTTCATGGACAGAGGAGCCTGGCATACTACAGTCCATGGGATCACAAAAGAGTCAGACAGGATTTAGCAACTAAAAACAACAACAACAAATATTCACCTTAATAACTGAAAGTTCAACCACCTTCACCCATTTCCCCTGGGCTTCCCTGGGGACTCAGTGGTACAGAATCTGCCTGTCAATGCAGGAGAAATGAGAGATGTGGGTCTGATCCCTGGGTTGGGAAGGTCTCCTGCAGAAAGACATGACAACTGACTCCAGCATTCTTGCCTGGAGAATTCCATGAACAGAGGAGCCTGGTGGGTTACAGTCCATAAAATCACAAAAGAATTGAAACAACTTAGCAACTAAACAACCAGAAAAAGCAATGGCAACCCACTCCAGTACTCTTGCCTAGAAAATCCCTTGGACAGAGGAGCCTGGTAGGCTGCCGTCCATGAGGTCACTAAGAGTTGGACATGAATGAGCAACTTCACTTTCATGCATTGGAGAAGGAAATGGCAACCCACTCCAGTGTTCTCACCTGGTGAATCCCAGGGGCGGTGGAGCCTGGTGGGCTCCCGTCTATGGGGTTGCACAGAATCGGACACGACTGAAGTGACTTAGCAGCAGCAGCAGCAGCAACTAAACAACAACAACAATATATAACAGAATCAGCATTTCAAGAAAAATGACTGAATCTCAGTTAGAACAGCAAGCTTTGTAGTGTTTTAAATTGCCTTATAGAATCTCCATGATAGCACTGAAAACAGGCATATCATGGTGAAAAGCAAGAGTCTGGTAGCAACTAGAGGGACAACAAAAGCTAAATTCCCCTTCAAAGTTAAATTTCTAGATAACTGTCATTATTTGATTTGGAGGATGGTCCCCTAGAAGATACCAGTCACAAGTCAATCTTTATTTGACCAGATTTGGAGTTTGCCCAGTGTAAAAAGTCTTTTTCCTGGGGGAGTTTCTTGGAGCAAATCATCAGAGGCAATTATTGAATATCTTGGCTACCTGAGGTAGTAAATAAGAGATAGAACAAACACTAGGCTAATCCAAAAGTTAAAAGAAAAAGTTAGAGAATGAGATGTGCATAGGGTTTTCTTTAAGCTCAGATATATTCCTGGGCACCTAGAGAGCTATACACATGCCTATGGCTGTGCATATGTGTGGGACAGTGTACACATCCACAAAGTCTTAAGAAGACTTTAAGCTTTTACTTCTGACCTTGAGACTCTCCATAATTAGGAAGTGAAGGCTAAGGCAGAGTTATAAACTGCCTGGCTAACAGTTAAAAGTATGTTCCAATATACACAGAGATGCATGCCAAAGAATGGGAGATTTACTGGTCTTAGGCTTTAAAGGAAATCTCAGTCCAATTATTAGCTGACCAGTAAGTAACTATGTACAGACTTCAGAAGCCACAGATAATAAACAATAAATAAGTTATAGAATTAGTTTAGAAAAGACTCTAAATGAAAATATTCTTCACAACAATATGGGGTTGAATTCAGGTTTTCCTATTCATAATATATCTTACTTGAATCATTAATCAATTTAATTTATTGATGTCTATATGAAGTAGGGGTGCTAAAGTTGAAAAAAGAATGTACAATTTCTTCCCCCAAGCACTGATCCCAGTGATTAAATTGTCCATGAATAGAAATGAGTTAATTCTTCCAGTAACATACACCCACAACAATCTGCACCCAATATATTATCCTGCACATGTGTTTGCATAAATTATTTCTATTCATAGCATAACGACTCTAAGCACACATAGGTTATGATGACAAAATCATGTACATAGTATAACTATAAATTTATCTGTGATATGTAATTTCATTTGAGGTATGTAAAATAAAATGTTGGCAAATATCATTCATTCTTTTTATGTGTCAGTTTTTTCTTTATTTTTTTTACCACTCTCTAAGAGTCTATTTAAAAGGACCATGTCATGAATTTTATTCTTAATTTTTATTGTCCCACAGCACTTAGTGTATTACTAGTATATAACATTATATTAAAATTAGTTGGTAATTAATTATATAATCTTACTCAAAGATTAAAACTACAATCAGTAGGATAAGTCAACATAGGTTTTGTTGTTGTTATTTAGTCACTAAGTTGTGTCCAGCTGTTTTTGTGACCCAATAGACTGTAGCCCACCAGCCTCCTCTGTCCATGATATTTCCCAGGCAAGGATACTGGAGTGGCTTGGCTTGCCATTTCCTTCTCCAGGGGATCTTCTCAACCCAAGGAATGAACTCACATTTCCTGTATTGGCGGGTGGATTCTTTATCACTGAGCCACCAGGGAAACCCCAACAGAGGGTTATTGTATGGATATAACAAATAATTTTATAGATATTCAAGGACTGAACCCCAAACACTATTTGTTCAAGTGGAACTGAAACTGGAAAGTCAGAAACTGAAGCTACTTTTCCTATCTCTTGTGGGTTATGTATTTGCTAATCTCCACTTCTATAGGTGTATGTACTTAATTATCCTATTTTTCTTTGCAGATTTACTTTTCCTTTGTATTCATGAATCTGTGATCCTCTATACTTCCAGTGTCAATATGGCTTAGACTTGTTCTCGAGTTAACTCTGGCCAAAATTTCATATGGTCATTTTCTCTAAGAACCCTTTCCTTAACTGTCCTATTCTGTCAGTGCCTCAACTATAAATGCCCAGAAAAAATACTCATTATCTGATAGATCCACTTTGGGCCAGGAGTCTGTCCCTAATCTAATGGCCATTTAAAGGCAGATCAAGGGAGGTGGGAGGGGGGTTCAGGATTGGGAACTCATGTACACCGTGGCTGATTCATGTCAATGTATAGCAAAACCAATACAGCATTGTAAAGCAAAATAAAGTAATAATAATAATAATAATAATAAAGGCAGATCAAGTACTTACAGAAGGTTTTACACGAAAACTATACCAAATTTTGATTGCAAATAAGTATTTCAAAACTTCTGTAAAGAAACATTTTACTAAGCAGTACAAATAGTCACTTTCTAATCTTTGTTATGATATTCATTGGCCTAGAAAACCCTTTTATTTTCCCAATTATAAACAGAAGGTAACACAATCTTTGAATAAATGATTGCAAATACTGGGATCCAAGTTAATGAATTTTAACTGCTTATCTGGTAAGATACTGTGGCACAATGCAATTCTAAAATGTAAAAAGCAAATGCATTGATACGCTGCAAACACAGAGCATTAGCTGTGTAGAAACTATAAAATAATAATGTACATGCAATTAAAGCAAGTTAAAGCAAGCATAAAACAGATGTGCAATAAGTATGCATCAATGGCATTAAGACTATAAATATAATATTGATATATTTACAATTCTAATAAATTATGCCCTCAAATATCCAGTTGTTTTTCATGTGACCAGCATCCTTTGCAAGTATAAAATAGGATTTCTTTTGCTTTGGTATCTTTTTTCCTTCTGCAGGGATCATGCAAATAGTGTCAGAAATCTTCCTAATAAATAGCCTGGCTGTAAAGTTTATTTCCAGACAATTAACTATTTTGTTTATACCAAAATTCTTACCTGTGACCTAATAGTGTAATCAATGTAAGTCTCACAATGAAATGAGAAGGACTTTCTAATAAAGTCTATTGCCATTTCCCTTGTGTCATCATTGGAAGCAATGTTTGAAGAATAGAACTCAAAGTCAGCTTAATAAAGAATCCATAGGAGTCTTTTTCTTCTACAATTAATCATTACAAACTATGAGCAGGGCAAGTATCTCTTTTGTCATCAAGAATAAAATGAGAGAAAACAAGATGCTCCACCACCTACCACCCCATGGTACCATAAGATGACCCTATCTTGGATTTATTAACACTAAAAAATATTGTTTAAGAATGAGGATTACTGTGTATGAAAATTATAAAATGGGATATTCTTGAAGTAAGGACATAGGAGTTTCTTAAAAATTAACATATAAAGGACATTAGATTTATCAATGTTAAGAAGTTGAAATATAAGTTGGCGGGTGGATGGACATAGTATCCAGAGGAAAGTTATTTGAACTGTAAAACGAAAGCCAGCATCTGTAAAGAATGGAGATCCAGACATCACAGGACATGGACTGTGAGGTTTTAAAGGAGACATAGGGAAGATAGGATCCTCCTTTAGAGATTCCCAACTGGGAGAAATAGTGGAAGTCTTATTTCATGGCTTTGCACATAGATAACACCTTTGAACAAGCTATTCCAAAATGGGAGAGTTCCATGAACTCTCATTTTATAAGACCTATACTTAGTCTTTACTTTCTGCAAAGAGGGCCAAGAGTTGTTCAGAAATGTTCCACACAGGACACCACCAGTGCCAAGCAAACCAGCACCAATTAATTTATTTCTCTCTCTTTCTCCTTCTCTCTCCACCTCCATCTCTATTTCTACTCTCCTTCGTGAGTGTTTTGTTTTGTTTTTGACATGGCCTGCAGTAGGGGACGGAGAAGGCAATGGCACCCCACTCCAGTACTCTTGCCTGGAAATTCCCATGGACGGAGGAGCCTGGTGGGCTGCAGTCCATGGGGTCGCTGAGTCGGATATGACTGAGCGGCTTCACTTTCACTTTTCACTTTCATGCATTGGAGAAGGAAATGGCAACCCACTCCAGTGTTCTTGCCTGGAGAATCCCAGGGATGGCGGAGCCCAGTGGGCTGCCGTCTATGGGGTCGCACAGAGTCGGACACGACTGAAGCGACTCAGCAGCAGCAGCAGCAGCAGTAGGGGAACAAAAAAGCCATTTAGAGATTAGAAAGCTACAACTCAAAGTCAGTGACCACTCTAATCTAGTTTTGTTCCTAACTACTCTCATAGTAAAATAATTTATCCCAGGCTACTTAAGAAATCTTAATAATCTGAGAGTCCACTCCAAAGAAATAAAATCAGAGAGTGTTATAGATTCTAAGATAATAAAATAGAAAGACCATAGTACTGAGAGCTGAAAGTTCACCACCTAATAAGGGGTGAAAAACTAACAATATTCAAAGTATAAGAAAAACTAACACATGCAAACTAACACAGCTAAAAGGAAATGTGAATTTGATACAAGGACTGAAGAGCCTAGACTACAAAGAATTGAAGATGGTGGCAGTGGAGGGGGCTTCCCTGGTGGCTCAGCTGGTAAAGAATCTGCCTGCAATGTGGGAGACCTGGGTTCCATCCCTGGGCTGGGAAAATTCCCTGGAGAAGGGAAAGGCTACCCACTCAGTATTCTGGCCTAGAGAAGTCCATGGACTGTGTAGTCCATGGGGATGCCAAGAGGCAGCAGAGGATAAAAGAGCAGAGCAGCAAGAGGTCAGTGCTAATCTGGTGATACTCAGAGAGGAGTTGAATCCAAATCCGGACTTGAAGGGGAAAGTTTGTCATTATTCAGAGATAGATATGAGCAAGCCTGGAGAGTGTGTTTCACTTCTTAAATCAACCAGGTTATTTAGGATATACACGGTTTTTGTTAAAATTCTCTGGCCACTTGCCTCTCTTCAGTTTATCTCTGAAGCATTGGTCTGGAACACATCACAACTGACTGAGTCTAACAATCCCCATGTATCTTTCTTATTTATTTGCTTTTATTTATTTATTTATTTGGCTGCACCAGGTCTTAGTTGCAGCATGCAGGATCTAGTTCCCTGACCAGGGAATGAACCCAGGCTCCCTGCATTTGGAGCATGGAGTCTTAGCCACCAGGAAAGTTTCCCCTTTCTTATTGATAAGAGTTGTTTTCCAATCTGAACTCTAAGGAATTCCAAAAGGATAGAATCAAATGAGAGTGCCATCTTCTTAATAAACCATTTTCCTGTACTTCACAAGCCCAGTAATGGCATTGCATTAGGTCAGTAAACAGTACAATTCTCACTTGTTGGGCCTTCCCTTCAATCCTCACCCACTCTCGCTCCTTGACATACTTCACTTTTCTCCTAGAAACCAAGGCAGATCACAGTATTCTAACTTTTTAATAAATACTCTTTTACTGTTTTAAATCAGAGAGAGAGAACACAGCACTAAAAAATTTGTGCTCTTTACCACATTCCTGGACTAAAAAAAAAAAAAAAAAAAAAAACACACAAAACTTCTTTCTAATGCTTACACTCATCTTTCTCAAAGGCTTTAATTAAGGATACAAAAGGCAAGGCAATTTTTTTTGCTTCCTGTAAGAATCTGAGCTTTGATCTTTCTCTGACACATCAGTCCTAAAGGCATTAACTCAACAGATATCAAAAAAGAAACTAGGGTCAGAAATAAAACACCTACCTGGGACTCATCTCTCCTTTCTGTGTAAGCTTTTTGATTCACAGAATTATTACTCAGCTCGGCTATAGAGAAAGTTTTTGTTGCAAACTGACTTAAGCCAATTTGATCATGCTCAACTCTTAGGTTCTTTTCTGCAGATCAGGGCTGTCACTACAGAAGTTGAGACAAGTGAGGTTTAGCTACTTTCCCCAAACCTCACTTCCAAGTTACAATGAAAGCAAGTAGAAGACAAAATTCTGCTGCACGTACATGAATTAAAAACTCCTTAGTAAGTAGGCAAAAACTGATTATAAATCTGTTCTGTAAGCTCTGTAAGACTTAACGGTCTGCCATTTTAGGTGTTCCTACCACTACTTTGCGTGAAAGAGAACTCAAGGCAGATAGAACTATTATAGAGGCATCATTTTTTGTGTATAGTCGCTATCGGGCAACTAAAAATCCTCTAGAACCTAGATAGCAGCTGTTCAAACTGCTTGAGACCAACTTTACAGTAATGCCTCACTGGATTCTAAAACACTTTCATCAAATATAGGAACTCTAAAACAGTCAAGCCAATGCTCATAATTGTATCTTTTTTTTTTTAATTTTTACTTTATTTTACTTTACAATACCGTATTGGTTTTGCCATACTTGAGAACCTTTCATTTCTCCAGCAAGAGCCCATTTCTAACACTCCATCATACTAATTAACAAGTAGTGAATTTCATAAAAAAAAAAATAACTACTTCAGACACTCCAGATGATAATTAGCAAAAGCCTCAGGTGTTGATAGAAATAGAATAACAGAAGTATGTGGAAAATCTGGCTCTGGAGGCTAGCCTTTCAGAGAGAAGCTAGTTGATGTATAGAATGTGGATTTTTGTTGCTTAGTCACTAAGGGGATTTCCCAGGCAAGAATACTGGAGTGGGTTGCTACTTCCTTCTCCAGGGGATCTTCCTGACACTGGGATTGAACCCACATCTCCTGTATCAGCATGTGGATTTTTTTTACCCCTGAGCCACCTGGGGAATCTGGATTGGCCCAGCCCTAATCTGATCATCGCAGATTTTAATTTGAACAACAAAGTGTCTCCACAATTGATGTTTAAGCTGAGTAGTATATACATAATATCATACTATCTATGTTGAGGAATTTTAACATGAGTTATAAAAATCGTGGCATTCACTTGTCACAGGAATAGCAGACTAGGTTAAAAAGTGGAATGCTACCCCTTCGCTAAAGGAAAAGGAATCCTTAATTGTTTACAGCATGATCTCAGGATTCAATGCGAATGGGGTTTGGGCTAGTGAACCTTGGGGTCCCTTCAAACTTTCAAGTGTAAAATCAGTGCCCTGTAACTGAATTTAGAGTTATGCTGTCAGAAACCTTTCAGTGTCTCTGGAGGGATATGACCACAAATATTTTCTCAAAGATAGCTCTCTGGCTCCACTTTCAGTAGGGTCACTTTGAGTTTTCATTCTAGTGGTAGGCACAAATATATATTCATTGTACGAAAGATTTGGGGTTCTGGCTTTTGTCGCTGTTTTGTTGTCTTTGGCAACAAAGAGGTTTGGCAGTTTGAGAGGTCTCTATATTATCAGTGAGTGTAGAACTGCAAATTCAGACAATTTGTTTTACTAACAATGCCCAAAAGCCACTGGTAACACACTATGCCTCATCCTCATTCACCCTGCAGGTCAGTGGTAAGTATAGTCTTCATTGTGTTCACATTAATTACAATGCTTTTTTTTAAAATTTTATTTTTACTTTATTTTACTTTACAATACCATATTGGTTTTGCCATACATTGACATGAATCCACCACGGGTGTATACGAGCTCCCAATCCTGAATCCCCCTCCCACCTCCCACCCCATATCCTCTCTCTGGATCATCCCTATGCACCAGCCCCAAGCATCCTGTATCCTGTATCGAACATAGGCTGGTGCTTCGTTTCTTACCTGATAGTATACATGTTTCAATGCCATTCTCCCAAATCATCCCACCCTCTCTCTCTTCCTCAGAGTCCAAAAGTCCGTTCTATACATCTGTGTCTCTTTTGCTGTCTCGCATACAGGGTCATCATTACCATCTTTCTAAATTCCATATATATGTGTCAGTATACTGTATTGATGTTTTTCTTTCTGGCTTACTTCACTCTGTATAATCGGCTCCAGTTTCATCCATCTCATTAGAATTGATTCAAATGAATTCTTTTTAAAGGCTATAGCATCCATTATACTGGTAGCTCATCTCCTTGCCAGGTTCTTCCCTTTACCATCCCTTCTCCTGACCACTACTACCATCACCAACAGAGTACATATATGTTACTTGATTTGGTACTGCACTGCAGTTAAATTTCAAAAATCTAAAGGTTTCTTAGCTACAGTTTATGGCAGACAATTTCACCCTAAACCTTGTAATGGTAATAAACTACCAACAAAACTAGAAGTATGTGACTTGACTAAACAAGAGCTTTAAGTTTCCTCCCTCTTTCCCATCTATCTAACCCAGAGGAATCACAGAGAGGAAAGGGAGACTCGTATGATTATTTGATCAACTTTCTAATGGCTCAGATGACCATTATATCTACAACTGTGGGCAAGAATCCCTTAGAAGAAATGGAGTAGCCATTATAGTCAACAAGAGTCCAAAATGCAGTACTTGGATGCAATCTCAAAAATGACAGAATGATCTCTGTTTGTTTCCAAGGCAAACCACTCTACCACAGTAACCCACATCTATACCCCAACCAGCAATGCTGAAACTGAAGTTGAATGGTTCTATAAAGACCTACACGACCTTCTAGAACTAACACCCCCAAAAGATGCCCTTTTCATTATAGGGGACTGGAATGCAAAAGTAGGGTGTCAAGAGATACCTGGAGTAACAGGCAAATCTGGCCCTGGAGTACAAAAGGAACCAGTTAAAGGCTGACAGTGTTTTGCCAAGAGAATGCATTGGTCATAGCAAACACCCTCTTCCAACAACATAAGAGAAGACTACACATGGACATAACCAGATGGTCAATACCAAAACCAGATTGATTATATTTTTTGCAGCCAGAGATCCAGAAGCTCTACACAGTCAGGAAAAACAAGACTGGGAGCTGATGTCGTTCAGGTCATGAACTCCTTGTTGTCAAATTGAGACTTAAATTGAAGAAAGTGGAAAAAACTACTAGACCATTCAGGTATGATCTAAATCAAATCCTTTATGATTATACAGTGGAAGTGACAAATTGATTCAAGGGATTGGATCTGATAGAGTGCTTGAAGAACTATGGACAGAGGTTTGTGACACTGTACAGGAGGCAGGGATCAAGACCATCCCCCCAAAAAAGAAATGCAAAAAGACAAAATGGTTGTCTGAGGAAGCCTTACAAATAGTTGAGGAAAGAAGAGAAGCAAAAGGCAAAGGAGAAAAGGAAAGCTATATCCATCTGAATGCAGAGTTTCAAAGAATAGCAAGGAAATATAACAAAGCCTTCCTGAGTGATCAATGCAAAGAAATAGGGGAAAAAAATAGAATGGGGAAGACTAGAGATCTCGTCAAGAAAATTAGAGATATCAAGGGAACATTTCATGCAAAGATGGGCACAATAAAAGACAGAAATGGTATGGAACAATATAAATAGAAGATGATGGCAAGAATACGCAGAAGAAGTATACAAAAAAGATCTTCATGATGCAGGTAATCACGATGGTGTGATCACTCACCTAGAGCCAGATATCCTGGAATGCAAAGTCAGGTGGGCCTTAGGAAGCGTCACTACAAACAAAGCTAGTGGAGGTGATGGAATTCCAGTTGAACTATTTCAAATCCTAAAATATGATGCTGTGAAAGTGCTTCACTCAATATGCCAACAAATTTGGAAAACTCAGCAGTGCCCACAGGACTGGAAAATATCAGTTTTCATTCTAATCCCAAAGAAAGGCAATGCCAAAGAATGTTCAAACTACCACACGATTGCACTCATCTCACATGCTAATAAAGTAATGCCCCAAATCCTCCAAGCCAGGCTTCAACAGGACATTAACTGAGAACTTCCAGATGTATGAGCTGGATTCAGAAAAGGCAGAGGAACCAGAGATCAAATGATGATCCACTGGATCATCAAAAAAGCAAGAGAGTTGGAGAAAAACATCTAGTTCTGCTGTATTGACTATGCCAAAGACTTTGTGTGGATCACAACAACCTGTGGAAAATTCTTGAAAATATTGGAATACCAGACCACCTGAACTGTCTCCTGAGAAATCTGTATGCAGGTCATGAAGCAACAGTTAGAACTGGACATGGAACAACAGACTGTTTCAAAATCGGGAAAGGAGTACGCCAAGATTGTATATTGTCACCCTGCTTACTTAACTTTAATGCAGAGTACATCATTCCAAATATCAGGCTGGATGAAGCACAAGCTAGAATCAAGACTGCTGGGAGAAAAATCAATAACCTCTGATATTCTGATGACACCACCCTTATGGAAAAAAGTGAAGAGGAACTAAGGAGCCTCTTGATGAAAGTGAAAGATGACAGTGAAAAAGCTGGCTTAAAGCTCAACATTCAGAAAACTAACATTATGGCATCTGGCCCCATCACTTCATGGCAAATAGATGGGTAAACAATGGAAACAGTGTCAAACTTTATTTTGGAGGGCTCCAGGATCACTGTAGATGGTGACTGCAGCCTTGAAATTAAAAGACACTTGCTCCTTGGAAGAAAACCTATGACCAACCTAGATAACATATTAAGAAGCAGAGACATTACTTTGCCAACATAGATCCATCTAGTGAAAGCTATGGTTTTTCCAGTAGTCATGTGTGGATGTGAGAGTTGGACTATAAAGAAAGCTGAGCACCGAAGAATTGATGCTTTTGAACTATGGTGTTGGAGAAGACTCTTGAGAGTCCCTTGGACTGCAAGGAGATCCAACCAGTCCATTCTGAAGGAGATCAGTCCTGGGTGTTCTTTGGAAGGAATGATGATGAAGCTGAAACTCAATACTTTGGCCACTTGATGTGAAGAATTGACTCATTGGAAAAGACCCTGATCCTGGAAAAGATTGAATGTGAGAGGAAAAGGGGATGAAAGAGGATGAGATGGTCAGATGGCATCACTGACTCGATGGACATGAGTTTGAGTAAGCTCCAGGATTTGGTGATGGTCAGAGAAGCCTGGCGTGCTGCAGTCCATGGGGTCGCAAAGAGTCAGGCACAACTGAGACTGTTCCCTTGGACTGCAAGGAGATCCAACCAGTCCATTCTGAAGGAGATCAGTCCTGGGTGTTCTTTGGAAGGAATGATGATGAAGCTGAAACTCAATACTTTGGCCACTTGATGTGAAGAATTGACTCATTGGAAAAGACCCTGATCCTGGAAAAGATTGAATGTGAGAGGAAAAGGGGATGAAAGAGGATGAGATGGTCAGATGGCATCACTGACTCGATGGACATGAGTTTGAGTAAGCTCCAGGATTTGGTGATGGTCAGAGAAGCCTGGCGTGCTGCAGTCCATGGGGTCGCAAAGAGTCAGGCACAACTGAGACTGAACTGAACTGAACTGAACTAATGCCTCAGTTACTGTTGGTGATAAAATGTGTCATCAGCAGAGGCCAGCAAAGGGCCAAGCATCTCTCACGATATGGAGGCAGGTAGAAAGGAAGAGCAGTCCTTAAAGCTACTCCATCTAAGTAGTATCCCGAAAATTTGCATGTACTTAATTAGATAAACATCTAGGCAGGATCTGGAGTATTTCCCAAATATCACTCTTTCTGTTCAGCTAAAGGCCCTTACTTTCCTATTTGACTCTGGAGATAACTTACCCAGCTTCTCAATGTTCTAAGACCCTGCCTTGGCACGTGGTTCTTAGTATTTCTAATAAGTTCCATAAGGAACTGTCTCACTCCCTGAATACAAATGTAGCATTTTTTACTAAGATCTTTCATTACCAAATTAGTTATCTATATATTATACATAATAGAAATAACCTTCCAATTTATAGCCCTCTCATACAGCAATACATACCCACTCAGAGTATTTGTCCATCAACTTTTTCTTTGTTTGTTTGTTTGTTTTTGTTGTTTTTTTTTTCAGATTATATTTTATTTTATTTCTTTTTTACTTTACAATATTGTATTGGTTTTGCCATACATCAACATGAATCCGCCACAGGTGTACACGTGTTCCCAATCCTTAAAAATGAGCCAAAGAACTACATAGACATTTCTCCAAAGACATACAGATGGCTAACAAACACATGAAAAGATGCTCAACATCACTCATTATCAGAGAAATGCAAATCAAAACCACAATTGAGGTACCATTTCCATCATTCTTAAATGAAGGTGGAGTCTTTATAAATGTTATACATCATAAAGAATGGAGTCCTCAATGAAAAAGGGTTGTCTCTCAAACCTCTGATCACAAAATTTTTAAGCTTTAGAGTTTTAAAACAATTACTGACTCCGTGACACATTTTATTCTTATGGAAGAAGATAAAATTTAAGATATTTGCCCCACTTTTAGGGCAAGTTAATAGTCACTGTTCCTTCACCTCAGGTATTTTCACCCATTTCTTTCCCTTTCATTTTCTCCTGTCTCCCCTGGATTAAGAGTATCAGACAGCCAGTTCTTCATTATAAGTATAATCTTATGAGAAAAATGGTAGCCAAACACTAGAGCTACAGTAACTCCCCAGAAGATGTAACGAAATTCAGGACTTGCTTTGTCTTTGAAGGATATTTTGAAAGGAATAAAAATATTAAATCAGTAACTCCTTTTATCATCACTTGTAATTTTTATTAAAAAAAAAAACTGTCATGTAGGATTTATTATTTCCATCATATAGATGAGTAGATTAAGGACCCAAAGAGGTTGTATAATATAGGGCTTCCCTGGTGGCTCAGACGTTAAAGCATCTGCCTACAATGCGGGAGACCCGGGTTCAATCCCTCGGTTGGGAAGCTCCTCTGGAGAAGGAAATGGCACCCTACTCCAGTACTCTTGCCTGGAAAATCCCATGGACAGAGGAGCCTGGTAGGCTACAGTCTGAAAAATTCTAAATCAGTAACTCCTTGTATAATATAAGTCTGTCTCATTTCAGTTATGTTCTTTCTGCTATAGTGCTTCTAACCTCTTGCCCTTTCACAGCTCTTTGTGTTTCCTTTTTTGGTAAGACCAGCTGCCAGAAGCTCAGCTTATTGCCTCGGGGCTACCATAGCAATGCCTTATGTACCTTCTATAAGAGACATAACAAATGTCTGTTTCATTATACGTTTATTACCACGTGATGTCCATCTTTAGACTGTGAACTCCACAAGACCCCCAACCATGTGTCACCTCTTTGTACTTATTTTTCACATAGTTGTCAGCACATACCATGAGGTGCTTAATCAATGTTTTTGTTTTTGTTTTTGTTTTTTTTTACTTTACAATACTGTATTGGTTTTGTCATACATTGACATGAATCCATAACAAGTAAGCACCAGGAACTTTAAGAGAGAGAAATTTGTAGAGAACTAGATTTCAATTTACTTAGCCATTTGTGGCTGCATAACTCAACAATTTTTATTTAAATAAATGAGGATTTCCAAATATAGTTGGCCAATGGTAATGTCCAACAGAAAAATCTTGACAACCTCTATTTTGTGGATAAAAAGAGAAAATCATGAAAATAACCACAGTAATCAGTACTATTGAACAGTGTTATAGAAGGTAAGCTCTTAAGAAGACTTTCTCCTTAACTTTTCAGCTTCTTGATTGCTTCATAGGATTGTACTGAACTGGGTCAGTCTTATAGGTAGGTAAATTAGGCAATGTCTAAATGGCGTGATTTGAAGAATGCCAGTAAAGCATCCTTGATTAAAAACCTCTCACCATTCCACTTCTCTTAGTACTTGAAAATTTAAAATTTTCACAGTGATCATTACCTCAAGTTAAAGCTCTGAAAGCCCCAGCTCAAATGCACATATGCTATGTAGGAAAGTAAACACAAAAAGCGTTGTCAGTCATTGACATCTGGACCTCCTTTAGTTTCACAGGAAGCTATTACTCAGTAAATCAGAGGCAAGCCTTCAGTGAAGAGGGTTTTGATGAATATAGTGGAGTTGGACTGAGGATAAGTGAAGTAAAAGGCAGATTCTACAGTGGAGACATAAATGTGAACTCTGAGTATCATTAGAGAGGGATGATTGAAAGGTAAACAGAAAGAAAAATTGAGAGTTCATCTAACTTGGCAACTTTAACATTAACACTTTAACTGCCAAGAAGCAGTCCTGTGACTAAGAACAACAATGGAGGATAATTAAGTCTGTATAATGCATGAAGCTTGGTCCATTTTAACATTTGCAATAAAAGCTTCCTGATGGTTAGATAGTAGAGAGTATGCAGAAAGCCTGGAGAAAACTGGAGCTGCTGTTCTTGTCCTTTTTCAATGAAAACAGGCTACTAATTAAGGTGTCCATGATAATTGCTGACTCACAGCTCTCTGTGAATGTTATTTCTTTAGAGTGACCATAAGATCTGAAGCAAGCTTTGGTATAGAATTTATGTTCAAAATCTCCATGCATCTTCCTAATGTGTCATCTGACATTTGTTATTACTTGGCTGTGGACTGGTTTTGAATATCTTGTGAAATATTTATAACTGCAAGGGATGTGAGAGTCATATGAACAAAGCATATAGAAGCAGCTAAAGATTAGTGACAATAACCGACAGGGCAAAATCAGAAATCAGTTTTCATTTTCCATTTGTTCATTTTTAAGTATGCTTGATTCATGTCTTTCATTCCCCAGTTGCACTCTGTTTAAAGACCTTTGCTTGGTCTTCATGGAATGGCAAGCTCAAATAAACTCTGGCATTTATTAGAAGTTTCATAAATTATCCCAGACTAGAAAAACCTATGCCATTTGGACCCAAGAAATAACTTGGTATTTCCTTTCTGTGATTGACAGCAGATGTCAAAATGTGGGAGAAATTAATCTCAGACTAGAAACTGGCACACAGTCCTGAAGAGAAGAAGTAAATTATAATATGGAATATAATTAGGATTCCAGAATCAGAATATGGACATTCTGCCTTGAAAACACTAAATGTAATGTGTACCCTCAAGCCACCAGCAGGACTATGCACTGTTTAAAAGCTCTAAAATCATTTTGACATTGATACAGGATTACACATCAGCAAGTAGCATAATTAGGATTCAACCCTAGTTCCCAATATGCTAGGATCTGTGATTTTATTGTTGTTGTTGTTGTTTTTTCCTTTCTTATGCTATGGCTGTTAAGCCGTATGACTGCTATTTTCACCAAGATGAGAACAGAATCCATAGGTAAAAATGGCGAACTCTTCCTTTCTACCCCCTTTTTATGTCTTAGAGCATTCTAAGATAGAACCTACAACATTTTTTGTTCTACACTATTAGCTTTAAGTTTGTGTCACTTGGCACAACTATCATATGTAAGTAAAAGAAACCAAGCTCACGTGCTTAAAAAATAAGGTTTTCCCTCACCAAACAAAAGATCTGGGGATATGCTGTGACTAGTACCAGTGACTGATGCTGGTTTAATATTCAATGATGTCAAGGACACTGTTCCTGAAATTGTACTGGTGTTTATCTCAGGACCACACAATGGTTACTTTATTGATCAAGCTTCTCTAAAGGCAAAACCACTTCCAAGTTCTCCAGAAAATCCAGCATCATAATAAGGGTATGGGGAACAGAAAGCTGTTGGAGAAAACTGTTACACAGGGCAATTCAAGGGTCCTGGAGTGGAAGCTCACCCTTCTGCAGTTATACAAAGATTCAGGTTTGCTACTAAAGTACTGATGTTCAAGCTGGCTTTAGAAAAGGCAGAGGAACCAGAGATCAAATTGCCAACATCCGCTGGATCATGCAAAAAGCAAGAGTTCCAGAAAAACATCTATTTCTGCTTTATTGACTATGCCAAAGCCTTTGACTGTGTGGATCACAATAAGCTGTGGAAAATTCTGAAAAAGATGGGAATACCAGACCACCTAACCTGCCTCTTGAGAAATCTGTATGCAGGTCAGGAAGCAACAGTTAGAACAAGAAGGGGACGACCGAGGATGAGATGGCTGGATGGCATCACTGACTCGATGGATGTGAGTCTGAGTGAACTCCGAGAGATGGTGATGAACAGGGAGGCCTGGTGTGCTGCGATTCATGGGGTCACAAAGAGTCGGACACAACTGAGCGACTGAACTGAACTGAACTGAAACATGGCAGTACATGTTTGAGGTAGAGTCCACTTCCTTTAGATATATACCCATAAAGTGGAACCAGATCATATGATAGTTCTATTTTTTATTTTTTTGAGGAAATTTCAATATTGCTTTTTATAGTGGTTGTATATCAATTTACATTCTCACCAACAGAATACAAGGGTTCTCTTTTCTCCATATCCTTGCCAACACTTGTCATCTCTGTCTCTCTGCCATTCCAATGGGTGTGAAGTGATAGCTCACTGTGGTTCTGATTTGCATTTCCCTAACCCTGCTTATTTAACTTATATGCAGAGTACATCATGAGAAATGCTGGACTGGAAGAAACACAAGCTGGAATCAAGATTGCTGGGAGAAATATCAATAACCTCAGATATGCAGATGACACCACCCTTATGGCAGAAAGTGAAGAGGAACTAAAAAGCCTCTTGATGAAAGTGAAAGAGGAGAGTGAAAAAGTTGGCTTAAAGCTCAACATTCAGAAAACG
>SJYT01066692.1:41418-53121 GCA_006410635.1 Cephalophus harveyi
TGCAGATGACACCACCCTTATGGCAGAAAGTGAAGAGGAACTAAAAAGCCTCTTGATGAAAGTGAAAGTGGAGAGTGAAAAAGTTGGCTTAAAGCTCAACATTCAGAAAATGAAGATCATGGCATTCGGTCCCATCACTTCATGGGAAATAGATGGGGAAACAGTGGAAACAGTATCAGACTTTATTTTTCGGGCTCCAAAATCACTGCAGATGGTGACTGCAGCCATGAATTTAAAAGACACTTACTCCTTGGAAGGAAATCTATGATCAACCTAGACAGCATATTCAAAAGCAGAGACATTACTTTGCCGACTAAGGTCCGTCTAGTCAAGGCTATGGTTTTTCCTGTGGTCATGTATGGATGTGAAAGTTGCACTGTGAAGAAGGCTGAGTGCTGAAGAATTGATGCTTTTGAACTGTGGTGTTGGAGAAGACTCTTGAGAGTCCCTTGGACTGCAAGGAGATCCAACCAGTCCATTCTGAAGGAGATCAGCCCTGGGTGTTCTTTGGAAGGATGATGCTAAAGCTGAAACTCCAGTACTTTGGCCACCTCATGCGAAGAGTTGACTCATTGGAAAGACTCTGATGCTGGGAGGAATTGGGGGCAGGAGGAGAAGGGGACGACCGAAGATGAGAGGGCTGGATGGCGTCACTGACTCGATGGACGTGAGTCTGAGTGAACTCCTGGAGTTGGTGATGGACAGGGAGGCCTGGCGTGCTGCAATTCATGGGGTCGCAAAGAGTCGGACACGACTGAGGGACTGAACTGAACTGAACTGATACTCTCTCCAATGCAACAAGGACCTTCTATCACTTGTATTTTTCTTTATTGTTTTCTTTTCTTTTCTCGTTCTTTGTCCTCTTCTTTTTCCTCCTGTTCCTTCTTTTCTTTCTCCTCCTCTTTTTCTTAATAGATCAATCAAAAAAAAAAAAAAACCTACTACCCAGAGATTTAACATATAAGCAGATATTCTCTGATAGAAATGGGAGTTGACAACAAAGCCTCACCCTCTTCTCTGGCAACTTCTTGGTCTTAGAAAGTGAAAGTGAAGCCACTCTGTCATGTCCGACTCTTTGCGACCCCATGGACTGTAGCCTGCCAGGTTCCTCCATCCATGGAATTTTCCAGGCAAGAGTACTGGCGTGGGTTGTCATTTCCTTCTCCAGGAGATCTTCCCAATCCAGGGATCAAACCCAAGTCTCCTGCATTGCAGGCAGACAGTTTACCTTCTGAGCCACCAGCAAAGTGACAAAGCATTGGTGGTTCAGTGGTAGAATTCTTCCCTCCCGTGTGGGAGACCTGGGTTTGATTCCTGGCCAATGCACAGTGTCCAAGTACTTTTCTTGGTCTTAATTAGCAGAAAACACTGTATGGGCTAGTTTCTAATCAATCAATAAAAAATATCTCTCTTGTATTCTGCCTATCAAAATGATACATTGTATAACACTTAAATGTATATTCAACACAAAATATAATCAAGCATCCTGGTCTTTACCATATTGATAGGCAAGAAATGATTTAGCAGCTACGTTTTCAATTTGTATCTTCCTAATTATCAGTATGAAAGAATGTAGTTTAATATTTTTGAACATTGGTGCATTTTATTTTTAAATTATCCATTTATGTCATTTACTTATGTTTCTGTTGGTTTATTTGTCTTTTATCTTCTTGGTGCAAAGGAACACATTAAAGAGTGTAGACATGAATGCTTTATGTATTATATATGTTGTAAATCACTTTCCTTGTACTATAATGTCTAAAGAATACGTTTTCAATGCAGGAAATGTGAGTTCGAACCCTGGGTTGGGAAGATCCCCTAGAGAAGTAAATGGTGACCTATTCCAGTATTCTTGCTTGGAAAATCCCATAGACAGAGAAGCCTGGGGGGGCTACAATCCATGGGATTGCAAGGAGTTCAGTTCAGGTCAGTCACTCAGTCGTATCTGACTCTTTGCGACCCCATGAATTGCAGCACGCCAGGCCTCCCTGACCATCACCAACTCCTGGAGTTCACTCAGACTCACGACCATCGAGTCAGTGATGCCATCTAGCAATCTCATCTTCTGTCATCCCCTTCTCCTCCTACCCCCCATCTCTCCCAGGATCAGAGTCTTGGAGAATTTTGAGCATTACTTTACTAGTGTGTGAGACGAGTGCAATTGTGCGGTAGTTTGAGCATTCTTTGGCATTGCCTTTCTTTGGGATTGGAATGAAAACTGACCTTTTCCAGTCCTGTGGCCACTGCTGAGTTTCCCAAATTTGCTGGCATATTGAGTGCGGCACTTTCACAGCATCATGTTTCAGGATTTGAAACAGCTCCACTGGAATTCCATCACCTCCACTAGCTTTGTTCGTAGTGATGCTTTCTAAGGCCCACTTGACTTCACATTCCAAGATGTTTGGCTCTAGATTAGTGATCACACCATCATGGTTATCTGGGTCATGAAGATCCTTCCTGTACAGTTCTTCTGTGTATTCTTGCCACCTCCTCTTAATATCTTCTGCCTCTGTTAGGTCCAGACCATTTCTGTCCTTTATTGAGCCCATTTTGCATGAAATGTTCCCTTGATATCTCTAATTTTCTTGAAGAGGTCTCTAGTCTTTACCATTCTGTTCTTTTCCTCTATTTCTTTGCATTGATCACTGAAGAAGGCTTTCTTATCTCTTCTTGCTATTCTTTGGAACTCTGCAGTAGGACGTGACTGAACCACTAGACAACAAGGATAGAATGGCTTAACTGAATAAAGAAGGAGAGGTCCCAGTTAAAGGAGTAGAAATATCCGCTTTTGTTTCAGAGGAAGATCTGGATTTGAATCCTGACTTCTCCCTGTACTGTCTTATCTTTTGGAAGTTTTCCAAATCTCTCTAAGCTTGTGTTTCTCTTAGACAGAGAAGGTGTATATTATTAGTTTTGAAAGGATTAAATGAGATAACACAAAGGAAAGCGCTATAGGATTATCAAATGTAAGTGGCCCTTTGTAGCTACACGCATGCTCTTGAATAGCACCTGGTGTGTCCCTCACCCTGAAATAGAATAACCACTATCTTTTCTACAAGCAAACTATTCTACATTTAAAACTTGGGTCATCTTAAGCATTAAGCCTCAGGTCATTGTTTGTAACTTGTCTTTTTCCATAACTGACAGCATAACATACACACTGAGGGGCTTGCTTAACTTTTCCCTTTTGTTCGATAAGTATAGCCTCCTTTGTGAAATGACCCACTCATTTAATGAACTCTATTCTTCAGTCTAAAATGCACTTTGTATCAGTATGTCTATTTGTTACCAAAAATCCATTCCTCACATTTACCTGCTCTGTATTTCAGAGGATTATATTTTCCAAGCTTCCTCGCTTGATAACTTTGTTTACCACATCTTCTGTAATTAAAAAACAAAACTTCATTCAAAGTGTATATAATCAAATTTATAGCCTCCAGATTTTTAAAAAAATTTTAAGAAAGATTTTAACTTATATAAGAATATGAAAATATTCTCTATGTGTTATATAGTACATTTTATAGCATTAAAAAACTAATTTCATCTATCTAGATTTTGTTTCTGAGTGTGATTTGAGATATTTATATTTTGCTCCCAAACAGTCCCAATACTATCTGTTGAATAATTGAATAATCTATTCCTTTATCACCAACTTGAAAGCCAAGTTCTGCATACACTAAATTGGCATATATACATTGACTGTCTTGTTCTATTTCAATGACCTCTTCATCTATGGCTATGCATATTTACACCTTTTATGTTACAAAAACCTCACGTCTTCTTCTTTTTGAGGCTCTGAAGCATGTTGCTGCTGCTAAGTCGCTTCAGTCGTGTCCGACTCTGTGCGGCCCCATAGATGGCAGCCCACCAGGCTCCACCGTCCCTGGGATTCTCCAGGCAAGAACACTGGAGTGGGTTGCCATTTCCTTCTCCAATGCATGAAAGTAAAAAGTGAAAGTGAAGTCGTTCAGTCATATCCGACTCTTCACGACCGCATGGACTGCAGCCTACCGGGCTCCTCCGTCCATGGGATTTTCCAGGCAAGAGTGCTGGAGTGGGCTGCCATTGAGTGATACTAAAGGACTTGTTCCATCATCAAGTTCCACTATCAAACCTCTGACACTGCTGTTGTTGCTTAATCTCTACATCCTATCCAACTCTTTTGAAACCTCATGAATGATAGACCTCCAGGCTCCTCAGTCCATGGAAATTCCCAGGCAAGAATACTGGGGTGGGTTGCCATTTCCTTCTCCAGGGGATCTTCCCGACCCAGGGATTAAACCTGTGTCTCCTGCACTGGCAGGCAGATTCGTTACCACTGAGCCACCGGGGAAGACCTAGCACGGCTACTACTATAGTATTAATACTCTAGTTTAGTTACTACATAGTGTTATAGTAACTCAATATCTGCTAGAACGTGTGTGCCCTCATCTACTTCAGATCTGGCCCCAGAGAAGAATGAAAACCTTTCCAAATAGTTACCCCACAGACGAAGAACTGATTTTCACAGTACTTGCCCAGTTATATTTC
Source organism: Cephalophus harveyi (assembly GCA_006410635.1). NCBI lineage: Eukaryota > Metazoa > Chordata > Mammalia > Artiodactyla > Bovidae > Cephalophus > Cephalophus harveyi. The sequence goes on from SJYT01066692.1 coordinate 45,949, forward strand.
ATTAATCCGGCAAACAAGTGAACAAGGGATTCATCTCCTTTGTGATGGAAGTGTTCATTATAGACATTCTTTGCCTTTTCCACCACTGTGTGTTAGAGAAGGCAGATAAAATATTTTTTATTCCCAGATCACTGGGCCATCAAACAAACCTGATGGAGAGGAATGGGAATCATCTGGAAATACCAAACTTTGAACCAGATAGGCACGTGGGTTATCTCAGGGGAAGGATAAAATGAGTACTTCACGATGAGAAGAGCAAGATGTTTCAGATACAGCACTGTGCGTTCATCGGTATACTTTGTCTTGCTTTTCCCGGGTTCTCAGCTACCCTGCATTCCCCATCCTTCCTCGCAGCTCGCTGGGAGTGATGGGCTATTTTCCAGCCAAGAGAACGTGAGCAGGAATGACAGATGACACTTACTAATCAGCGTTCTCATTCTGGATTTTATGTGAACAGAAATTTACTTGTATAATGTGTGAACAGTGAGACATTTCAGAGGTTATTAAGCCTGGTGGGCTACAGTCCATGGGGTCACGAAGAATTGGACACAACTGAGCGACTTCACTTTCGCTTTTATGCATTGGAGATGGAAATGGCAACCGACTCCAGGGTTCTTGCCTGGAGTGTCCCAGGGACTGGGGAGCCTGGTGGGCTGCTGTCTATAGGGTCGCACAGAGTCGGACACGACTGAAGCAACTTAGCAGCAGCAGCAGCAGCAGCACTCAGGTATGTTTTTCTTTTTATTTTTTTCTGATTAGGATGTGTTTTACTTCTAGGATTTGAAGAGCAAGGCATTTGATTAATTATAGACTTAATTAAACATCTATTGTCTCTCCTTCTTTCTGTCAGTTTTTCTGGACCTCAGTTGCATGTATATTGGTTCTTAGCAGTCTGTCCACTGCTGTCTCGTATCTGTCTTTCATTTGCTTCATTTCTATGAAGCCTCTGGGTTATTTCTTAAAACCAGTCCTTTATCTCACTATTTCTCTTTCTAGTTATGTCTATTCTGTTTTTTAACCTAATGACTGAGCTTTTAATTTAAATGAGTATAATTTTTGATTGCAGAAGTTTGATTTGGTTCATTATACAAATAACCATGTTCTTCATAAATAGCATCTTTTGCATATTTTACCCACTCCAGTGTTCTTGCCTGGAGAATCCCAGGGACGACGGAGCCTGGTGGGCTGCTGTCTGTGGGGTCGCACAGAGTCGGACACGACTGAAGCGACTTAGCAGCAGCAGCAGCATATTTTAGATTCTCTTTTATTAGCCATTTCCTTCTCCAACACATTAAAGTGAAAAGTGAAAGGGAAGTCGCTCAGTTGTGTCCGACTCTTCATGACCCCATGGACCGTAGCCTACCAGGCTCCTCCATCCATGGGATTTTCCAGGCGAGAGTACTGGAGTGGGGTGCCATCGCCTTCTCCAGAATCCCATAGAACAGGCAAAGATTCCAGCAGGATTTTAATTCTTTTTTTTTTTATAATTTTCCACTCTGTCAGTTTTATTCTTTGATCTCATAGCTTTGAAATGGGCATTTTTTTGACATTTTTATTTTTAAATATTCTTTTCCATTATGGTTCTTTACAGGGTATTGGACATATTCCCCTGTACTAAACCATAGGACATTGTTTATCCATCCCACATACAATAGTTTGCACCTGCTGACCCCACGCTCCTAGTCCTTCCCTCCCTCTTGGCACCGACTAGTCTGTTCTCTGTCTGTGAGTCTGTTTCTGTTTTGTTGATAGGTTCGTTGTGCCTTATTTTAGATTCCACATAGAAGTGATATTGCATGGTATTTGTCGGTCTCTTTCTGACTTACTTCTCTTATATTATAGTCTCTGGTTGCAGCCATCTTGCTGCAAATGACACAGTCTGATTCTGTTTATGACCGAGTGATACACCATTGCGCTGCGTGTGTATCTGCGCCACGTCTTCTTTAGCCGCTCATCCGTCGTCGGACATTAGGTTGCTTCCATCTTCCGGCTTTTGTGAATAGTGCTGCTATGAACACAGCGGTGTGTGTATCTTTTTGAATTACAGTCCTGTCTGAGTGTATGCCCAAGAGTGGCATTGCTGGATCATGTGGTAATTCTATGTTTGGTTTTCTGAGTAAACTACACACTATTTTACATAGGATTTGAATTCTTCTCTTCCTATTGGACGCTTCCTTTGGGGAAGGGAAAGAAAGTGAAAGTGAAGTCGCTCAGTCATGTCTGACTCTTTGTGACCCCATGAACTGTAGCCTACCAGGCTCCTCTGCCCATGCGATTTTCCAGGCAAGAATACTGGAGTGGGTTGCCATTTCCTTCCCCAGGAGATCTTATTGTAGGCAGACACTTTACCATCTCAGCCACCAGGGAAGTCCTTTGGGAACAGAACCTTTATTTAACAGCTGGATTGGGTTCCATAGCATTATTACCTGTAAATATTTAAAATTAATTATTTTGTCATTAGATATCCTCCACATACTTAGATTCAGTTCTCAGTTTTCAAGGATATGTTGATGAATACATTTTGTCGAAAAGGCAGTGTAAGTAAAACATAGCTTTTTTCAATTGATGTCTAAAATATCTATTTTTTCCTCATAATTGAATCAAAGTTTTGATAGGGATAGGGTTTTTTTGTTTGCTTGTTTTTTTTTTTTTTTTCCTTAGTTCAAAATCCTTCATTCTTATTTGTTACTTTCTAGAATCCAGCATTTGAGGTAAGGTGGACGTCAGTCTGAATTTTTAAAGGACATTGGTAACAGCAGATCTGGCCTCCATGTCTTCTCCTTGGTGTCTTTACCTCTTATTGCTTGGACTTTTTAAACTGTACATTGGTATAATTCTTAGCTTAATTTTCTAGTTACAAGTGTAGTCTTTATCCATGACAATTCTGCTATCCAAACTTTATGTTATTATTGTAATTTTTAATCTTAGTAATCATGTTTTTAACTTAAAGAAGCAAAAACCATTGGAAAAACCAGAGCCTTGACTAGATGGACCTTTGTTGGCAAAGTAATGTCTCTGCTTTTCAAAAGATTTCAATGTGAAATATCAATTGTCAACTCAATAAAACTTCTTTTTATTTATTTATTGCTTATTCGTCTATTCCATTGTCCTTCACTCAAAGATGTGTGTCTCTCTGCATAAACAATTTGGGTTCATAGAGTCTATCCTTGAACTTGTATTTATCTCCTTATCCTTTCTGCTGGGATCCATTTGATATTTTACAAACTCGATTTTTTTAATACACTTCTTGTCTTCCACAGTTTCTAACCTGATATTCCTTTCACTGACTTTATATACTTTTTGATAGTCTAATTTTCAGGTGAAAAAAGTATTTTCTCATTGTTCATTTATTTCTTTTCACACATTTATTTTAAACTCCGATCTTGGTAAGTATATGAGGTAAGATATTTCTTGAAGTTTTTTCTTCTTAGAATAATCTGTCTTAGAAGGAAACATTTATTCTTATTCCTCAGTGTTTTTAAATCACACACACACACACACACACACACACACACACACACACACACACATATATATATATTCTGTTTGCTCTCATTAAAGTGGGAGCTTCATGTTTGTTTAGTATTGGAATCAAGATGGACATGCTTAGAGACCATGAAGAGCACTGTTCCAATTTCTAGAGCTGGATGGGTGAGAAGAACATGTTTGGATTTGCTGACTTTTATTTTGTGCATGAATGCACGGTGGTCCAAGCACAAAAGTAAAATGTACTTGCATGTTCTGCAGGTACAGAGGCTCTTTTCTCTCGCTTTCTTTCTTTTTCTTTTTCTTATCTTCTCTCTGTCTGTCTCTGTTTCTCTCTCTGTTTTGGAATACCAGACCACCTGACTTGCCTCTTGAGAAATCTGTATGCAGGTCAGAAAGCAACAGTTAGAACTGGACATGGAAAGGGGAGCCTGGTGGGCTGCTGTCTATAGGGTCGCACAGAGTCGGACACGACTGAAGCAACTTAGCAGCAGCAGCAGCAGCAGCACTCAGGTATGTTTTTCTTTTTATTTTTTTCTGATTAGGATGTGTTTTACTTCTAGGATTTGAAGAGCAAGGCATTTGATTAATTATAGACTTAATTAAACATCTATTGTCTCTCCTTCTTTCTGTCAGTTTTTCTGGACCTCAGTTGCATGTATATTGGTTCTTAGCAGTCTGTCCACTGCTGTCTCGTATCTGTCTTTCATTTGCTTCATTTCTATGAAGCCTCTGGGTTATTTCTTAAAACCAGTCCTTTATCTCACTATTTCTCTTTCTAGTTATGTCTATTCTGTTTTTTAACCTAATGACTGAGCTTTTAATTTAAATGAGTATAATTTTTGATTGCAGAAGTTTGATTTGGTTCATTATACAAATAACCATGTTCTTCATAAATAGCATCTTTTGCATATTTTACCCACTCCAGTGTTCTTGCCTGGAGAATCCCAGGGACGACGGAGCCTGGTGGGCTGCTGTCTGTGGGGTCGCACAGAGTCGGACACGACTGAAGCGACTTAGCAGCAGCAGCAGCATATTTTAGATTCTCTTTTATTTCTTTAAACATTTTAAGTAAAAGTTTCATGTTCTGTATCTAATTTTTCCTCTTTCTAAACTCCTTGTAGACCTAATTCTGTTGATCGCTGTTTCAGCTTACTTTAGCTTATGACTTCTCTATGCATGAGCTCATTTTCTTTCACTGGATGTTTATTTGGGGCCATTCCTGGGGTCTCAGGAAGTAAAATGTCTGCCTGCAATGTGGAGACCTGAGTTTGTTCCCTGGGTTGGGAAGATTCCCTGGAGCAGGAAATGGCAACCCACTCCAGTATTCTTGCATGGAGAATCCCCATGGACAGAGGAGCCTGGGGGGCTACAGTCCTTGGGATCACAAAGAGTCAGACATGACTGAACAACTAACACACACGTTTATTGTGACTAAGTCGAGAAGGCTGGCTTTTTTTCTCTCCTGAAAAGGATGTCAGGATCCTGGAATCTCTTGAAGTTCACATCCAGAATTGGAACTTTCTGGAGGATTCAAATAAATTTAATCCCCTTATCTATGTATTCAGTTACAAGACTGCAATTATGACTTTCTGCTTTTGGTCGAAGCATGGTCTTGTGTTATCTTTCTTTGAAAAGAAGTGTCTTTACCTGACCGTATAACCTTCTGAGGGCTATATATGATGGGGGATTCAATCTAAATCCCACATTTATGCACCTAAAATCCTTTATCCTAAAGATCTGGAGGTTGTTAAAAGTCAAATTTATAACTGGAAAACGTCCTTAGGACAGCCAGGTCTTCAGCTGTAGCTTATGATCCCGATTACTAGATGTCAGACTGTTACGACTTCTCTAACACTCTTGAAAATTCAGCTAGGCAAGCAAAATAATCTTTATTTAATTTTGTCTGATGTTTCTAGGTTTTAAATGAAAATGTTTTCATAAAATATAACAAACAACTGTGTTTCTAGACACAGTTTATGTTTTCTCTTTATTAAGCTTTGTCTCATTAAGTTACAATGGATTTTTTTTCCTTTACCCTGAGTTTGTTAGATTGATCTTTTGCTGTTGTTCTCATGGATTGGACTTTCTACTTCACAAATCTGTTTTACTAGTTATTACACTAACTTTTAAGGAAATGCATTTATTAAAACTGAATGGCTAACCATAGCCCAGACCTAGAATCCCATGCTGCTGCTGCTGCTAAGTCACTACAGTCATGTCCGACTCTGTGTGACCCCATAGACGGCAGCCCACCAGGCTCCCCCGTCCCTGGGATTCTCCAGGCAAGAACACTGGAGTGGGTTGCCATTTCCTTCTCCAACACATGAAAGTGAAAAGTGAAAGGGAAGTCGCTCAGTTGTGTCCGACTCCTCGCGACCCCATGGACCGTAGCCTACCAGGCTCCTCTGTCCATGGGATTTTCCAGGCAAGAGTATTGGAGTGGGGTGCCATCACCTTCTCCAGAATCCCATAGAACAGACAAGGATTCCAGCAGGATTTTAATTCTTTTTTTATACTTATCCACTCTGTCAGTTTTATTCTTTGGTCTCATAGCTTTGAAATGGGCATTTTTTTGGCATTCTTACTTTTAAATATTCTTTTCCATTATGGTTCTTTACAGGATATTGGACATATTCCCCTGTACTAAACCATAGGACATTGTTTATCCATCCTGCATACACGAGTTTGCACCTGCTGACCTTACGCTCCTAGTCCTTCCCTCCCTCTTGGCACCGACTAGTCTGTTCTCTGTGTCTGTGAGTCTGTTTCTGTTTTGTTGATAGGTTCGTTGTGCCTTATTTTAGATTCCACATAGAAGTGATATTGCATGGTATTTGTCGGTCTCTTTCTGACTTACTTCTCTTATATTATAGTCTCTGGTTGCAGCCATCTTGCTGCAAATGACACAGTCTGATTCTGTTTATGACCGAGTGATACACCATTGCGCTGCGTGTGTATCTGCGCCACGTCTTCTTTATCCGCTCATCCGTCGTCGGACATTAGGTTGCTTCCATCTTCCGGCTTTTGTGAATAGTGCTGCTATGAACACAGCGGTGTGTGTATCTTTTTGAATTACAGTCCTGTCTGAGTGTATGCCCAAGAGTGGCATTGCTGGATCATGTGGTAATTCTATGTTTGGTTTTCTGAGTAAACTACACACTATTTTACATAGGATTTGAATTCTTCTCTTCCTATTGGACGCTTCCTTTGGGGAAGGGAAAGAAAGTGAAAGTGAAGTCGCTCAGTCATGTCTGACTCTTTGTGACCCCATGAACTGTAGCCTACCAGGCTCCTCTGTCCATGCGATTTTCCAGGCAAGAATACTGGAGTGGGTTGCCATTTCCTTCCCCAGGAGATCTTATTGTAGGCAGACACTTTACCATCTCAGCCACCAGGGAAGTCCTTTGGGAACGGAACCCTTATTTAACAGCTGGATTGGGTTCCATAGCATTATTACCTGTAAATATTTAAAATTAATTATTTTGTCATTAGATATCCTCCACATACTTAGATTCAGTTCTCAGTTTTCAAGGATATGTTGATGAATACATTTTGTCGAAAAGGCAGTGTAAGTAAAACATAGCTTTTTTCAATTGATGTCTAAAATATCTATTTTTTCCTCATAATTGAATCAAAGTTTTGATAGGGATAGGGTTTTTTTGTTTGCTTGTTTTTTTTTTTTTT
>SJYT01066692.1:54209-102998 GCA_006410635.1 Cephalophus harveyi
TTGATGCTTTTGAACTGTGGTGTTGGAGAAGACTCTTGAGAGTCCCTTGGACTGCAAGGAGATCCAACCAGTCCATTCTGAAGGAGATCAGCCCTGGGATTTCTTTGGAAGGAATGATGCTAAAGCTGAAACTCCAGTGCTTTGGCCACCTCATGCGAAGAGTTGACTCATTGGAAAAGACTCTGATGCTGGGAGGGATTGGGGGCAGGAGGAGAAGGGGCTGACAGAGGATGAGATGGCTGGACGGCATCACTGACTTGATGGACGTGTGTCTGAGTGAACTCCAGGAGTTGGTGATGGACAGGGAGGCCTGGCATGCTGTGATTCATGGGGTTGCAAAGAGTCAGACACGACTGAGCGACTGAACTGAACTGAACTAAAGCTATCTGATAAGCATATGGGTTTTTAAGAAGGTCCTCCCTCCCTTGGAGTCAGTTAGAAGAGGATCTTCTCCCTTCTTTAGAACACTGTTCACAGACAGTTCTGCCACGCTGGTTGCCACCTTTGTGGGGCTGCGTTTGAACTGAGCCAGATTTGCAGTGGCCAAAGGTGGCCTTCAGGTCTTGCTTCTTGAAATCTGAACTTGATATTGGGGATTTGTGAGAGACTGACCACACACTCCTAAGCATAGGCAGCTCTGTAGGAGACTGTTGCCCCTTTATTTTATCCAGAGCTTTTATGCTGTAATTCACAATCTTTGAGTTTTTCTTTTGCCTTTGGGTGCCTTGTCTCCTTAGATTACAGTGGTGATACGTGTTTTTGCCAATTTATATTTCATTGTTGGTTTCAGTGGAGTTGTTAGAGGAGCAAGTTAAAGGTGTGGTTTTAAATTGCCATTTGAACTGAAAGTCTTATTGATTTTGTGTTTGACCATTTCAGATCTGCTCTTTTTTATGCTCTAACATCAATTTTAATTCTGTTTTTTCATTGTTCAGATCCCTTTAAGTCGTTCTGTGATCATCCCTCTCTGTAAAGCTTATCTTCTTTATTTCTTATCGCACTCTATTGAATTTCCATCTCTGTCTTTCAGTGGCTTAAGGTTTTGCACTCTTGTTTCACTGAGGACATGTCTTATTCTATTTTACTGACGATGCCAAAACATTTTTGACATTTTATCCTCAACCAATATTTTCCTTATCCTTCTCAGAACTTTGCTATACCTCTGAGCCCTGTGGCTGTGCTCTTGTTATGTTACACTATGACATTTTATTATGTGCTATATAATTTATCATTATTAATGAGACAGTTTTGAAAGAGAGGGTATCTAAATGGTAAATTCAGTTCAGTTCAATTCAGTTCAGTTGCTCAGTCATGTCCAACTCTTTGCAACTCCATGAACAACAGCATGCCAGGCTTCTCTGTCCATCACCAACTCCCGGAGTTTACCCAAACTCATGTCCATTGAGTCAGTGATGACATCTAACCATCTCATCCTCTGTCATCCCCTTCTCCTCCTGCGCTAAATTTTTCCCAGGATCAGGGTCTTTTCAAATGAGTCAAATCTTCACATCAGGTGGCCAAAGTACTGGAGTTTCAGCTTCAACATCAGTCCTTCCAAAGAACACCCAGGACTGATCTGGTTTTGGATGGACTGGTTGGATCTCCTTGAAGTCCCAGGGACTCTCAAGAGTCTTCTCCAACACCGCAGTTCAAAAGCATCAATTCTTCAGCACTCAGCTTTCTTTATAGTCCAACTCTCACATCCACACATGACTACTGGAAAAACCATAGCCTTGATGAGATGGACCTTTGTTTCTAAAGTAATGTCTCTGCTTTTTAATATGCTGTCTAAGTTGGTCATAACTTTCCTTCCATAGAGTAAGCCTCTTTTAATTTTATGGCTGCAGTCAAAATCTGCAATGATTTTGGAGCCCAGAAAAATAAAGTCAGCAACTGTTTCCACTGTTTCCCCATCTATTTGCCATGAAATGAGGGGAGCGGATGCCATGATCTCAGTTTTCTGAATATTGAGTTTTAAGTCAACTTTTTCACTCTCTTCTTTCACTTTCATCAAGAGGCTCTTTATAATATCATTTAAAATATCTCAATATTAATAGACATTGGTTTTATTATGTTGGATACCTATACCATCAGTTCAGTTCAGTTCAGTTGCTCAGTCGTGTCTGACTCTTTGCAACCCCATGAATCACAGCACGCCAGGCCTCCCTGTCCATCACCATCTCCCGGAGTTCACTCAGACACACGTCCATCAAGTCAGTGATGCAGTCTAGCCATCTCATCCTCTGTCGGCCCCTTCTCCTCCTGCCCTCAATCCCTCCCCACAACAGAGTCTTTTCCAATGAGTCACCTCTTTGCATGAGGTGGCCAAAGTACTGGAGTTTCAGCTTTAGCATCATTCCTTCCAAAGAAATCCCAGGACTGATCTCCTTCAGAATGGACTGGTTGGATCTCCTTGCAGTCCAAGGGACTCTCAAGAGTCTTCTCCAACACACTTCAAAAGCATCAATTCTTCAGCACTCAGCCTTCTTCACAGTCCAACTCTCACATCCATACATGACCACAGGAAAAACCAGAGCCTTGACTGGACCTTAGTCGGCAAAGTAATGTCTCTGCTTTTGAATATGCTATCTAGGTTGGTCATAACTTTTCTTCCAAGGAGTAAGCGTCTTTTAATTTCATGGCTGCAGTCACCATCTGCAGTGATTTTGGAGCCCCCCCCCCTGCAAAATAAAGTCTGACACTGTTTCCACTGTTTCCCCACCTATTTCCCATGAAGTGGTGGGACTGGATGCCATGATCTTCATTTTCTGAATGTTGAGCTTTAAGCCAACTTTTTCATCTATACCATCGTCTGATGCAAAAAATCCTAAACATAATATTAGTGAGTCAAATTCAATGATGTATTAAAAAGATAATAAAATGACCTGGTAAGGTTTCTCTGGATCTGTAATACTGACCTAGCATTTGAAAATCAAAAATGTTATCGACAGGAGAGAAAAACATGATCACTGTGACATATGTAGAGAAACCATTAGGTGAATTCTTTACCCATTTATGTTTAAAAATTAAATAGCAAACTCAGGTAAGTACTTCTAAAATTTTTATAGTAATCATCATATTTATTTTTGAAATATTGAGTTTTCTTCATATCTTAAAGAAGAATGAAACAGAGACCTCATCACTTTTATTCAATTCTACATTGGATGTCCTAGACAATGCAGTCCAGTCAAAACACTAAGTTTACTAGCAGATTCCAACACCACTTCTCTAGAAAATTTTGACTTTTTGTTTCCATGCAGCAAGAAAAAGTTCCACAGGCCAATAACATAAAGTAAATCTTGATAAAAAATTAAGTTACAGGCTTGTCATCAACTTTTGTAAGAAATGGAATTTCAGTCCTGTTTTAAAATGAAACGTGCTCAAATTATCTTGTTCTCTTTTGCTGAAAGATTTACTGCAAAAAAAAAAAAAATTAAGCATTGCAAAAGCAATAAAGCAAATATATACTTTTAGGTTTGCAACATATAATAAATAAAATCATAGTAGAACAGCCCTCAGAGCTTTCCCTTCACTCTGACAGGACAACTTAGCTTTTATATCCTACATGTATTTCACATCATCTAATCTATATGTGCTCAGTCATGTCCAACTCTTTGTGACCCCATGGACTGTAGCCCACCAGGCTCCTCTGTCCATGGGATTTTCCTGGCAGGTATACTGGAGTGAGTGAGTTGCCATTTCCTCTTCTCCAGTTCAGTTCAGTTCAGTCACTCAGTCGTGTCCGACTCTTTGCGACCCCATGTACCGTAGCATGTCAGGCCTCCCTGTCCATCACCAGCTCCCGGAGTCCACCCAAACTTATGTCCATTGAGTCGGTGAAGCCATCCAACCATCTCATCCTCTGTTGTCCCCTTCTCCTCCTGCCCTCAATCTTTCCCAGCATCAGGGTCTTTTCAAATGAGTCAGCTCTTCGCATCAGGTGGCCAAAGTATTGGCGTTTCAGCTTCAACATCAGTCCTTCCAATGAACACTCAGGACTGATCTCCTTTAGGATGGACTGGTTGGATCTCCTTGCAGCCAAGGGACTTAGGGGCATCCCATCTATAATTTACTACCTTTTCTTCTAACTTTTCGGACTAGCAGTGCAGCAGTGTCTGACAGATTACAGAAAGGGTCACATGAAGCTGTACATGAAGCAGCTGGGCAGCAGCATCAAATCTTGAGATAGAAACAATGATCTGAACCTGGCCACCCCTCTCAGAGCACATTTTGTTTTAATAATAAGCTTCCTGCATGCATTCATTGAAAGGGAAAGTTTACTTAAGTTGAACCTGGGTGGAATTAGGAAGGGAGGGATGGGCCTCTCTGCTGGACATCTTGCAGATTTCTCATTTTAACAGGTGACTATAATACCTTTGTGCATTATTTTTTAGTGGTTGCTATGGAGATCACGACATACATTCTTAATTTTTCAAATTCTACCTTGAATTTATATAGTACTACAACGGGCTTCCCTGGAGGCTCAGCAGTAAGGAACATGCCTGCAGTGCAGGAAGCCTGGGTTCAGTCCCTGGGTCAGTCAGGAAGATCCCCTGTGGAAGGTAATGGCCACCCAGTCCAGTCCCCCTGCCTGGAGAATTCCATGGACAGAGGAGCCTGGTGGGCTATAGTCTATGGAGTGGCAAGGAGTCGGACATGACTCAGTGACTAATACTTATCTTGTAAAATATAGAAGCTCTGCAACCATGTAGGAGCTTTAATCTTTTCACCTCCTTCCTGTAATAGTTGTCATATATATTGCATCTACTAATGTAATTAAGATAATTTATATTTTTGCATGTTTTTTGTAGCATATTTATTTGTAAAGAAGCTAAGAGAAAAAAATAATCTTTTATATTCAAATGCTTTTCATTTATTCTTGAAGAATCTAGTTTCCCTCTGATAGCATTTCTCTTCATGCTGCAAAACTTCCTTTGAACATTTCTTGTGCTACAAAATCTGATGACAATGAATTACTCTATTTTTCCTGTATCTAGAAGTATTTTGATTTTCTCTTCCTTTAATAACATATCTGCTGCTTATAGCATTTTGGGTTGACAGATATCTTTTTTCTTAGTCTTTGAAAAATGTTGTTCTACCATCTTTTGACCCTCCTTGTTTCTAATCAGAAGTTTGTAGACATTCACATTTTTATTTCCCTGTATGTAAAAACCAACCTAGATAGCATATTCAAAAGCAGAGACATTACTTTGCCAACTAAGGTCCATCTAGTCAAGGCTATGGTTTTTCCAGTAGTCATGTATGGATGTGAGAGTTGGACTGTGAAGAAGGCTGAGCGCCGAAGAACTGATGCTTTTGAACTGTGGTGTTGGAGAAGACTCTTGAGAGTCTCTTGGACTGCAAGGAGATCCAACCAGTCCATCCTAAAGGAGAGCAGTCCTGAGTGTTCATTGGAAGGACTGATGTTAAAGCTGAAACTCCAATACTTTGACCACCTCATGCGAAGAGTTGACTCATTGGAAAAGACTCTGATGCTGGGAGGGATTGGGGACAGGAGGAGAAGGGGATGACCGAGGATGAGATGGCTGGATGGCATCACGGACTCGATGGATGTGAGGCTGAGTGAACTCCAGGAATTGGTGATGGACAGGGAGGCCTGGCGTGCTACGATTCATGGGGTCGCAAAGAGTCGTACATGACTGAGTGACTGAACTGAACTGAAAGTGTTGATATTCACTGGTTGCTTTCAAACTTTTCCTCTTTATATTGATTTTTAACAATTTGATTATGATGTGCCTAGATGTGGTTATCCTCAAATATATCATCTTCACTGGGCTGCCTGAATCTATATACTTGTTTTTGAACAAATTTGGGAAGTTTTTCCTTTCATTTTAAAATATTTTTCTCCCTCTTCTCTCTCCCTATCTTCTAGACCCTTTGAAATTTCCCTCAGGATTCCCAGACTCTATTTTGATGATCTTTGATACTTTTTCTTCTTGTCTTTAGATTGTATGATTTATATTTATCCATCTTTGTATTTGCTGATTCCTTCCTTTTCATTGCTATACTTACTAAATCCATTTGTGGAAAGATTTATTTCAGGTCTTATATTTTACAAGTCTTAAATGTCTAATTTTGTATTTCTTTTATTACCTGTTTCATTTACTATCCTTTCAAGTGTTCTGTCTGTGTATTTTATTTCAGTGTGCATACTTAGAAGAGACATTTTAATGAACTTATCTAATATGTCCAGTATCTGTATCATCTCAAGATTGGTATCTGCTACAAGTCTTTCTTCTTGTTTGTTATATGCCAACTAACTTTGGATTGTATCTGGGACATTCTGCATGTTGTGTTGGTAGGGATCTGGATTCTCTTTTGTTTCCCCAGAAGTGTTGAGTTTTTTAAGCAGGCAATTACTTGTTAGATTTAAATCCAACTGATCATCTGTGTTAAATAGCCCAAATACCAATTCTGTTCTTTGAGCTAAAGTGCAAATTGCTTTCAGTTTGATTTTCATATACACGGTTTAGAAGTCAGTCACAGACTTTCACAGAGTTTATATATAGAATTAGGAATTCCATAACTATACTCTCTTTTGCTCTTTCATTTTTGTTTCCCTTTATTTATCTATTTTGCTTGACCTTGTAGTACCAAGATTTTCTTCACTGAATAAGAAAACTAGTGGATTTTCTATCAAAGGTTTAGCTGCCTGGAGCAATTGTGATAATTGCAACTATGGCTACCCCTTGAAGTAAAAATTAAGAGAGAGAGAAAGAGAGAGAAGAAAGGAGGGAGGGAAGAGAGGACAGAGGGAGGAGAAGCAGAAAAGAGGGAAGGAAGGAAAGAAAGAAATAGGGAAAGAAATAAAAAGAAAATAGAAAGAGAGAAATGAAGAAAAGGAAAAGACAGAAAGCCAGCAAAAGGAAGCATAGGAAAAAAAAAAATACAGGAGGAACTCACCTCCCATTAGATACTGTCTTTAAATTTTGACTTTCCTCTAAATAGTATCTGCATTTATTTAGTCTCTAGAGCCCTCAAAATAGACACCTTGGGGCTTTGTTTTCTTGTTTTGATTTTAAGTTAATTCAGCTTTCATAGTTATCATTTTGGGGTGGATCAGTTTATCAGGAACTCACTTCTCCTTACTGAATGCATTTTCCAAAGTTTTAAACTTCCATAGTACAGGGGCAAAAATCCACATAATCTTCGTGCCATAAATGGTTAATTGATATTAGATTTCTTATCCTAGGAAGTGAGGTTGACCCAAATTTAAGATTACTTAGAATAAGCATTTTCATACTCCCAATTATTTTATATGCATGTATGTGAATTTGTGTGTAATAGGATATTGAAATTAAAGTCTTAACCAAGAAACCAAAGCACTAAAGATGTTTCTTGTAAAGTGAATTATACCAGATTAAAAGGCCAGATTATGTAATAAGGGACTGGTAACTGGCTCATGGTCACCTTGAACAGTGAATCTTAAAACAAACTTAAGCTCTAAAAGATTGAAAGAACGGACCTGGAAATAACAGTTTATGATAAAGTTTCTTTGGCAAGAACTGATGTGGTACTGATTTACCTGGTTCCCACCAGGGTAGGTGGGAGAATGCATAGATGGATGAGGATTCTACTTCCTTCACTTCAATACTAGAGACAGAGATTTCACAGGAATCTCACAAGGACTTGAAATGTGTGGGAGCCTGGAAAGGGGATTGAATTCTGAGAAGGTATATGGAGGGCAGGCACCATAAGCTGGCACAATGCCCTACTTATAGAGAAGAAGAAGGCAAATTGCTGCTACTGCTGGGAAGCAACTTAATTCTCCTCTGTTGGCAGTTCAAATAGGGACGAGCGTTTTCTGGGAACCAGATGCATACTCTGCAGGAGAGAGCACCAGCCTGGAGCTATTGTGTGGCTTACTCCAGAACACTATGTGAGAGATGGTGGAACTCCAGTCAGAGTGAATGTGGACCGCTAAAGACAGGACTCTGGGGGACGTGGGTAGTTGAAGGCGTGTGGGAAATTGTAGGCAAGATGCCTGAGCAGGGGAGTCTCCAAATTTCGGTAAACATACCCAAGACCGTCACTATCAACATTGGCCAAGGTTGAAGACCACCAAGACATCTCATGAAAGGATAAGCTCTAGAAGAAAACACCTCTGCCCTGTTTTCTTCTTCTGCCTCTTTCAAATAATTGATAAAAAGAGAAGAAGCATGACATCTTCTGCCACTCCCAAGTAGCCAGGGTTATTTTTGGAGATTAATGTTTTTGGCACTTGACATTCTAACTTCTCAATTGAGGCTATGCTTGCAAAGTAAAGAAGCAGGAGAAATTATTATGATCTAAGAGTGAAGCAGTCAGTTATGGGGCCTAATAAATATTGAGCTGCAAAAGTCAAAAGTAAAGAATTTTTTTTGAAAAAAATTACATACGACAATTTGTGCTTGTGCAACGTGCTGACATTATACACGTTCATAAAGAGAAAAGGTGAGCAATCGATTTTGTTCCGGGATCCTGGGGCGTAGCAGAAAGTAAGTGACATTTGAAATGGGTCTTAACAATGCTGAATAATAAAGGAAGGAAATGAGCAAAGTCTGGAGTTTTGAAATTACACAGTGTGTTATAGGCAACGAGGAGAATTATAGTATATGGAGAAAGGAGGGTTTTGAGGACAAGAAAAGTGCATTTGTAAAAGTGGCCTGAAGCCAGTATATTAAAAATAGCATGTGCCACATGGATTTAATACAAAAAAATGAGGTAGCAGGAAGCTAGCCATTTCCCAGAACCAAAAATTGTTTTTTGAGTCTTATGAAAGTATTTGTGTTTCAGAATGTCAGTCTTGTCAGTACTTTGGAGGACATTTTAGGGGGCAAACATGAGAGGCACGGTTGTAAACAGTCGAGGCTGCACAGTTGAGAGGTGATTCTTACCTGGCCCAGGGAAGAGGCAAGGACGGTGGATTTGCTAGCCTTAGTGGTGAGTGGACAGTAAGTATAAGCAGCCAAGGAGTGGCCCAAAGCAACACTTAGATTGTCTGATGTGAGGTCTTTAGCTGGCTCACAAGACTGGTAAAACAGAACTGGTTGAAGGAGAAACATCAGATTTGAGCTGGTGGCAAACGAAGCAGACTTTGAATATATTAGCGTTGACTTACCTGTGATATATCCAGATGCAGATGTTCAGTCAGTGATTAGAAAGAGATTCCATTGGTTCAAAGTTGGGAAAGACTGGTATCTACAAGTGTGGTTTCAGGTAGGTAGAGACAGATACTGCAAATCACTTTAGAGAAAGTGAAAGGAAGAAGACTTGACAAAAAAGATGAGGAGCTGTCGGCGGTGTGAGAAGCAGGAGACAGTGCCATCATAGAAATTTAGGAAGGAAAGAGAGGTTTCTATACATGATGAGGGGGTTACACTAACATCAACTTTTGCAAATAAGCCAAACAGGATAGAATTGGAAAGAAACCACTACATTTGGTTATTAGTCAATTGCATTTGGTTTTTGCCTGAATCATTTAATAGGGTGGGGATTCAGGTGTCAAGACGCTATGGAGAGTGAATCAAAGGCAACAACTTAAAAATAGTGAATACCACCTTGGCTACTTAAAATATCACCATGTAAGGCAAGGAGAGAGCTGGATAACTGCGTAGTTATATACATGCCAGTTTTAGAATGCAGGAACTGAAATAACGTGAGATGCCAGAGATAATACGAGTGTGAACTACTAAAGAAAAATACACAGTAAAAATTAGCTCAGTGGTGCCCTCTGCGACTTCTGCAATGATTAAGAGCAGCTCTGAGATAACAGCATCTAATATGTTCTTACAAAATATGTTTCCTTGTCTTTGTCCCCTTTGGCCAACTTTAATTAATTTAGATCTAGAGATAATACTTGACAATTGTGTGAGAAAAATTGGATAGATAAAATAAAATGCAAATAGTCTGTCTGCAGATGACCCAGAATGTAGTGGTAAATGCTTCTGTTCAGAACTCTGTGCTATTATATTTCTCAACTATTTTCTTTGTTTTAAGGATGGAGGGGTTTTTGGCTCTAATCACAGGGTGCTTATAGTCTGGTTTTGTTGGTTTGCTGGTAATTTGTGGTTATTCTATTTAGCACTTGGTTTTATATTGATTTATGTAGTGGGTTTGAGACCAAACAGATGTGGATTGAATACCAGTTTTGCTACTTCTTAGATGTATGATCTTGACAAAGAATTAGCCTCACTGAGACTCAGTTTTCTCACCTGTAATGCAGTCAGAACATTAGCTCACCTCACCGAGGATTCATGAAGATTATGGGTAGGCAATTCCACAATGAGTTGCATATATTTAGTGAATGGTAGGTATTAACATTAAAACATGATCCAGATCTCCCAAAGGGTGGCCTATAGTACACTTTTCTAAGGACATTTCTAGGAGAATAGTGTTTTCCTCCCCTTAGAGTGTCACCTACTCACTATTATAATGAAGGTTTAGGAAGTCAAGTGATGGAGGCATCTGATTGACTGTGTAGTGAAGGTTTCACAATTGCAGGCTATGCTCAAGTGTAAAAAAAAAAAAAGAGAGAGAGAGAAAGCTTTTAAAATGATTATGTTATGCCTCTTATTGTATTCCTAATCCCTCATATCCTAGATGAATTTTGTGAGTGTGTGTGTGAGAGAGAGAGGAGAGGGCAGAGATGGTGGCAAATCTTATTATCTAAAGTAATTTCATTCTCTTCCATTTAAAAATAACTTTCAAGTTAGCTTGATATTGTTTTGATGAATTCATAAATGTTTCATCAAATTCAAAGTTCAGCCTCCTTACTGGGATTGGTTTTTATTTTGCTAAAGATTTCTTTAGGTCCTCAGGGAGTTTGGGAAAGGTCTACTGCCAACCAGTCTATTCTAAAGATCAACCCTGGGATTTCTTTGGAAGGAATGATGCTAAAGCTGACACTCCAGTACTTTGGCCACCTCATGCGAAGAGTTGACTCATTGGAAAGGACTCTGATGCTGGGAGGGATTGGGGGCAGGAGGAGAAGGGGACGACAGTGGATGAGATGGCTGGATGGCATCACTGACTCGATGGACGTGAGTCTGAGCAAACTCCGGGAGTTGGCGATGGACAGGGAGGCCTGGCGTGCTGCGATTCATGGGGTCGCAAAGAGTCGGACACGACTGAGTGACTGAACTGAACTGAACTGAACTGAACTGAACTACTGCCTTATACAAGGGTGCTTGTGCCATGCTCTGGACTCATGAGCCCTCTGTAGTGATGGTCATTTCCCTGCCCAGACACTTTGCATCCGACAAGCATCAGCTGCTCACTTTCAGGGCTGGTAAAATCCATGACCTAATTTTTTTTTTTTTTAATCATAGTTCTCTGGTGACTCTGTGCTAGCTTAACTTCACTGTGGTTCCTCCTAGCCCTTCAAATCCTTGTATTTAGGTCGAATCTTCTAACTACTAGATGTCTACTGCCACAGGAACTCTTTTTTCTTTTTTTGCTTTACATTGAGCCCAAGGGAAGCCCACGATCTTAATTCCTCACCACTTCCTCCTGTATCCTGGAAGCATGCAGAACTTTGGATTTCTTCCATACTGCTAGGAGGCAGAGAGCAGGCATGCTATCTCTGGTCTTCCCTCTTCCTAAACACACCATGTGGCTGCTCCCGTGTCATTTTCAGGCCCTTTGTTGAGGGGAATTCTCTCTAAGAATTCCAAACATAGCTCCTCCTTCAGCCTTCTTGGAGTTTCTGTCATTCTTTCATCTTTTTCTCCTACAGCTTTAGCCACCGAGAGTCTTATATCAGATTACTTGATCTCCTTCATCAGTCTCCTCTCATTCCTCCCTCCCTTAACCAAAAGAACTGCCATCTCCCCTTCACTTTTGATGGAAAATGAGAATGTTTCTGAGTCAGAGCCTCCATTTTCCCTCCAGTGACTCCAGTGTTATTGCAAAGAGTTAGAGACGACTGAGCAACTAACACTTTTGGAGAAGGAAATGGCACCCCACTCTAGGATTTTTGCCTGGAGAATCCCATGGACAGATGAGCCTGTCAGGCTACAATCCATGGGTCACAAAGAGTTGAACATGGCTGAGTGACTAACACAGCAAAAAGCTTTGTTCAATAGATGGGATGGAGAAGGCAATGGCACCCCACTCCAGGGCTCTTGCCTGGAAAATCCCATGGGCGGAGGAGCCTGGTGGGCTGCAGTCCATGGGGTCGCTAAGAGTCGGGCACGACTGAGCGACTTCCCTTTCACTTTTCATTTTCCTGCATTGGAGAAGGAAATGGCAACCCTCTCCAGTGTTCTTGCCTGGAGAATCCCAGGGACAGAGGAGCCTGGTGGGCTGCCGTCTATGGGGCTGCACAGAGTCGGACACGACTGAAGCGACTTAGCAGTAGCAGCAATAGATGGAAAGCCTTAGGGAGTCATGGTTTAGGGAGCAGGAGACCCCAATTTTTCTTTGACTTTTGTGCATGCATGCTAAGTCACTTCAGTGGTGTCCTACTGCTTGCGACCCTATGGACTGTAGTTTGCCAGGTTTCTCTTGTTCATGAACTTCTCCAGGCAAGAATACTGGAGTGGGTTGTCTTGCCCTCCTGCAGGAGATCTTCCTGTCCCAGGGATCAAACCAGCATCTCTTTTGTCTCCTGAATTGGCAGCTGGGCTCTTTACCACTAGCGCTAATCTAGTTTCCCTGAAATCTATTTACATACACAACTGCCCCACCCCCTGCCAATGTGTGTTTCAGCTATTAAGCTATTGGCTATTGTTGGTTGGCTCTAGACCCATCTTTCCATACTTAGCTCTGTGATGTTGCAGCTGGACCTCTGAAGCACGTTTTTGTTTGACTAGATGCTCCTTGTTGGGATCTTCAAACAGGAGACACTAGGAGGGGGGGGGACACAGGGCTGGAGGAGGGAGAGGCCGACACGCTCCTTCCTGTCCTGTTTCCTTTTGTCAAGTGCTTCCTTTTCCTGTGTCTCCCCAGCAACACCTCTTCACCCTGGCAGAGGCACTTCCTTCCTGTAGCAGCAGCAGAAGCCAGTTTGCAGTTACCCCAACCCTTGCAGAGCCAACTTTCTCACACCTCTCTTCGAGATGCCAGCACCTCCTTAAAAGGTTGGGCCCAAGCCCATGGATCCTCTCACTCAAGCTCAGGCACCAGCTCTGGGGGACTGAGTTTCAGTTCTCAGGGCCCTTCCTCTGAAGCTTCTCATTTTTAATAAATTCAGCCGCTTCCCTTTGTTCCCCAGCTCTGGGTGTGGGCGGAGCTGCTTCCTGCACTTGCTACCCCCATGATACCTCGGGAACAATTTTATACTCTGTTTACAATTCCATATATCAAATACTTTCTGTTAAAATTACTAGTATAATTTCTATCACCTGAATGTATCTAGACTGATATAAACTCCACCAGCACTAGTGTTTGGAGAAGGAAATGGCAACCCACTCCAGTGTTCTTGCCTTGAGAATCCCAGGGACAGGGGAGCCTGGTGGGCTGCTGTCTGTGGGGTCGCACAGAGTCAGACACGACTGGAGCGCCTCAGCAGCAGCAGAACTAGTGCTATGTGAGTGTCGCTATGTAATGGACTCGTCTGCCCATTTGTTGGAGGGATGGTGAGAGTGGTGATGGGATGGTGACGATGCTTCACACATATGTCTGTGTGAGCACATCTGCTGGCCATGTGCGTTTGGTGAACACACTTTTGCTCAGTAGGAGGAAGGTCCCTTTCCCAGCCCAGGGGAAAGGGAGACATTGAGCCATCAGTTCAGTTCAGTTCAGTCGCTCAGTTGTGTCCGACTCTTTGCGACCCCATGAATCGCAGCACGCCAGGCCTCCCTGTCCATCACCAACTCCCGGAGTTCACTCAGACTCGCGTCCATCGAGTCCATGATGCTATCCAGCCGTCTCATCCTCGGTCGTCCCCTTCTCCTCCTGCCCCCAATCCCTCCCAACATCAGGGTCTTTTCCAATGAGTCAACTCTTTGTATGAGGTGGCCAAAGTACTGGAGTTTCAGCTTCAGCATCATTCCCTCCAAAGAAACCCCAGGGCTGATCTGAATGGACTGGTTGGATCTCCTTGCAGTCCAAGGGACTCTCAAGAGTCTTCTCCAACACCACAGTTGAAAAGCATCAATTTCTTCGGTGCTCAGCTTTCTGAGCACATCCATACATGAACAGTGGAAACACCATAGCCTTGACTAGATGGACCTTTGTTGGCAAAGTAATATCTCTGCTTTTCAATTTGCTATCTAGGTTAGTCATAACTTTTAGGACTCAAATATACACAAAAGAAAAATTGGTTTTGTGACTAAAACAATTAAGTGTATCTCCTTCAGACTTTCCAATACTCATGGTCATTTATGGATTAGGGTTTCAAAAGTGTCTAAGAGTCAACTTTTAAGACCCAGAGGTATAACTATGCAACCAACACAACCAGATTAAAAAAAAAACACATTTTATCTTGTATTTGTGCTCTGCCTTTTGAATCCAGAAGGCTTCATTTCAATTCAGTAGAAGAAATACTTGGAAAGTGTCTGTTATAATCCTGGCACTGAGCTAAGTTCATATAATATGTTCCATGCCTCAAGGAACTCACAGTCTTGCACCTCAAAGTGTGGTCCATGAATCAACATCATTGGCATCATCTGGGAGCTTATTAGAATCAGAAAATCACATGCTCCATCCCAGATCTACTAAATTAGAATCTTCGTTTTAACTACATTCCCTGGTGATTTTTACACACACTAGCATTTGACCTTGCAAGGATGAAAACAAGTGCTCCATCAAGCAAAAATCACACCATTCACTTCTAATTCCTATATCTCTCCTGTTTCTGGCTTTCTACACGCCTTCACTACACAGTGTTGCTAAAAGTTAGAGAAGGTGGGATAAGACACCTTGGGAAGTATAATTTTCCCAGATTGACTATATTAGATGAGGTGGGGGGCAGTGTTTTGGGCATCATGATGGGCTTTCCTGGTGGCTCAGAGGGAAAGAATCTACTTGCAGTGCAAGAGAGGTGGGTATGATCCATAGGTGGGAAGATCCCCTAGAGGAGGAAATGGCAACCCACTCCAGCATCGCTCCCTGGGAAATCTCATGGACAGAAGAACCTCACAGAGGAGTCCATGAGGTCGCAGGAGTCAGACACGACTTAGTGACTAATCAACAACAGCAGAGACCACCACACATTCTCCGTGGCCTATATTTTTATTCTCTACTGGAAAAATTAGACGGTAGGAGTGCAATACAGCATTTCTGGCTGGCAGAATGTGGGTCAGGGATGGGCACACTCTTCCCAGTCATATGCCTCAAAGGAATTTTTCATGAGGGTCCAGGTGGGTATGTAGCCATCTGGACTGTCCACATACCTGGTCCACTGGTGAATAACAGTCGTTGAAGATCATTTCCTCTTCACAGATTGAAAATGAGTCCACAGGAAGATGTGAAGTTGAGGTTCTGTGTAAAGAAAATAGATTAGGACTCTGGCTTGCATTGGGGGTAAAACAAGGGGCAGAGGGGCTGTTTAGCAACTCTGGACTCATGTTCGCATGAGAGTGGAGACTTGGGCTGACCTCTTACTTGGGAGTGCTTCCAGACGTAGAATAGCCGAAGCAGAGGCTGGTGACACCTTAGACGTGGAGTGGATCCCTGCTCTATTTCTCTGGGGACATTCAGAAGCAACACACTACAAGCAAAGAGCCAAGGGGATTTATTTCTCTGCCAAATATTTCACCATCTTGCTGCATATAATGTTGTGGTCTATAAGAAAAATCTTCAGGATAATAGTTGTGGAGGATTCAGAGGATAAGCCTATCTTTGATAGTTGCTGTGAAAACAGACCAAGTTTTTTTTAAAAATATGTCTGACTTGTGTTCTTGGTAAGATAAAGAGGAATCATGAAACAAGAAAATTACACATAGGGAAAGAACAGATGTGATAAAAAGACAAAATTCTGAAATAAAATAGCGTAAACTGAAAATGTTAAAGTCTGACATGAAACCAAAAATAAGAAAGCTGTGTCAGGTTTAAAATTGGCATCAGGGTCAAAAAGAAATAAAATTGATGGTGCAGAAAATTAAATTATGCTGAAAGAAATGTTTGAGAAATTATTTCAGAAGGCATAGGAAAGAGCCAAAGTGAGGTAGACAAAGATAGTGAGGAGATAAAGATTTACTGTATTTGGAGGGGGAGAGACCAGAGAGAGAGAGAAAGGAAGAGAGAGGACTGGTAGAAAAGACACACGAGTAGAAACCACCTGTAAATTAGAAGCGTTCCTACAGAAGATCTTCTCCCTCTATAAAAGGAGTCGGAATATCAGAATAAAAAGGTTATTTTAATAGTACATAAGAACTTTGAGCTGAAAAGAAAACCCAGTTTAAAACAAGTGTCATAAATCAATAAGAACCAAATTGATTATAAGAACCAACCTGCTGCTGTCTGGTCCTCTGCCACCCTCCTCTCCTGCCTTCAATCTTTCCCAGCATCAGAGTCTTTCCAGTGAGTCAACTCTTTGCACCCAAGTATTGGAGCTACAGCTTCAGCTCAGTCCTTCCAATGAGTATTCAGGGTTGATTTTCTTTAGGATTGTTGGGTTTGATCTTCTTCCTGTCCAAGGGACTCTTGAGAGTCATTTCCAGCACCACAGTTGGAAAGCATCAGTTCTTCAGCACTCAGCCTTCTTTATGGTCCAACTCTCACATCCATACATGACTCCTGGAAAATAGCTTTGACTGTGCAGACCTTTGTTGATGGAGTGATGTCTTTGCTTTTTAATACACTGTCTAGGTTTGTCATAACTTTCCTTCCAAAGACCAGGCGTCTTTTAATTTCATGGCTGCAGTCACTGTCCACATTGATTTTGGAGCCCAATAAAATAAAATCTGTCACTGCTTCCACTTTTACCCTTTCTATTTGCCATGAAGTGATGGAACTGGATTTGTGATCTTAGTTTTTTTTAACGTTATTAAGATTAAAGAGTAATATGATCCAGAGGTGTCCGAGTATAAAATGGCAAAATTAATTTGAGAATGAGGTTTCAATAAATAAACAATGAGATCTCAATGTCTGCCCCAAGTGAATTTATGCAACCAAGGATGATGACTATGAGAACCAGAAGCCAGCCTCCTGACGCCCACGTCCAGCTGAATAGATTGAACAGTGTGCATTGACCATGAATGGACCTGCACTCCCGAAGGTCACCCTGCATGTGCTCATTGACTTGAGATAAAGCAGAGTTACCGTTCGTCACCGCTGTGCTCATCCTCCTACAAGGAACTGACTTATGCAGCTACTTCTGTATCTATTATAAGAATCTGAAAATGAATATGATTTTTCTACAGTCATTATGCCTATCTCATCCATTATATTGGTACAGAAGCAAACCAAAACTCAGATTACCCCCAAAGGAAATGAAGAACCAAATATAGAAGAAAACTAGCTTGAGGCAAAGCAGGAAGTCAGAAGGCCAGTCAATCTGCTCATTGTTATTTATCCTGAAGTCTCCTTCCAATACAGACTAAAGGGAAGGGCTCATGAGCCCAGATATCTCATCTTTTTTTTTTTTATGGTGTATATAGCCTTTGGGACTTCCCCAGTGGCTCAGTGGTAAAGAATCTGCCAGTGATGCAGGAGATGCAGGTTCAATCTCTGTATTGGGAAGATCCCCTGGAGGGGGGCGTGGCATCCCACTTCAGTGTTCTTACCTGGAGAATCCCTTGGACTGGAGCATTACAGTCTACAGGGTCACAAAGAGGAGAACATGGCTGAAGTGCCTGAGCATGCACGCATGCATGCGGCCTTTATTTTTCTCTTTCTCTTCTCTTCTTTGTCCATTGCCTTTTCTTCATTGTCCCTTTTCTCTTTTCCTAGTAAAATGGATCATAGACTTTGGAATGAGACAGTGTAGCCAGTTCATCCACATTAATGACTTTTAAACCTTACATAAACTGTTTATGGGCCAATTTTCTCTTCTGTGAAATGGAGAGAAAGATACCTAGACTCTAGGATTTTGTGGGCATTAAATAAAATAATGCATGTAATGTGCTTGACAATAGTAGAGCTCAGAAAATATTAGGTCCCTTTTCCCTTGAGTTCACCTCCTTCCCGGGTGTTCTACTAGGCTGAGCCTTTCTGCAATCTCATGCTAGATGACCCATAAAGCCCTACGTGCTGGATGCCAGTCTGTGAAATGCCCAGTTGCTTTCCAACAACAGGAAATGGGGAATAAGATGAGAGTAGTTCTATGTTCGTCTCCTACCCCACAAACACCACCAACTCTATGCTCTCCGACTCTATGTTCCCAGTCTCTTACCGGCCTATACTTGGAGTCCTCTAGTCTAATCAGTTTAATCTTTTAAACCAGAGATGGAGATAGTGTGAGGTTCTCCAGGTTTAAGTGGCTTCCAGGACATATATTGTGAGACAGGGTTTGCTCAGCACCGTTTACAAAGATTCAAAGGTTCCTCCCATGAAATTTTGTTCATGACTACTCTCTGGGTGTTGGCCAGAGATAACAGTCATTTCTCCCTGTGTAGCTGTCCAGACCTGTGGTTCTTTCATTCCTTCTAAGGCAGGCAATAATTACCTAACCCCCTGGAAATAAGAAAGTTGCTGGCTTTGTAGGTGGAAGGTCCCAGCTTCCTTTCTCTATAGCAGGTATGGTATCATCCTCATCAGTTGGAGGCACGAGAGTATGGTAGTGCTTACTGGCATAAGGATCAAGGGATGAACTGTTTCCTAAAGATGTGAGGTCTTCCTTCCATACTAACCTGTCTGGGAAACATGGGGGAGGAAGTTAAAACTAATGAAAGGACATAACAAGGGCACATAATAAATCATAGAAAATACCGGTAGCCTTTAAAAAAAAAATTCAGCTTAAGTACCTGTGCGTGCTGCGAGCTTAGTCATTTCAGTCTTGTCTGACTCTTTGCGATGCTATGGACCATCGCCCGGCAGGCTCCTCTGTCCATGGGTTTCTCCAGGCGAGAATGCTAGATGGGTCGTCATGACCCAGGGGATCGATTGATCACCTACTGAGTGCTAAGATCTGGAAAGGTCTTTATCTTTCTGTGCAAAGGTAGCACAGTGATGGCAATGAAGCGCTCTCCCTCTAGCGGGTGAGACACTTGTGTATACAAGTGCAGTTTGGTGTTCATAGCTGTTACGGTAGAAATCGGAGGAGCCCTTTGATGGCATGCAGAGAACGGCTTCATTTGAGGCAGTGGGTGGTGGTGGCAGATGGTGGTGATGGAGAAGTGCTTCCCAGAGCGGTTGCCCTGAAGGGCTTTGCTGCACTGACCCGCATGCTCTCTGATAATGAGGGGTCTTCAAGGCCCCATGTAAACCCCAAGGCTTCCTCACCTCTGCTGAAACACCCACCCAGACACCATTTGTCCTGCCAGGGTCTTGATAAGTTTCTCAGATCATGTCTTACTCAACTAGGGATATAGACTCCAATTTCAATTACATTTTCTGAGAAAGACTTATAGGATCCAACTTAGGAGAAACACTGAAAGTGTTTTCATAGAATTCCAAATCTGCCGTCCCTCTTTTGGCTCCCACGCTGAGGTCCCTAGTAGAACGCCTGGTGTGGGTGGAATCTATAAATCATTCAGGGAGAAGCAGCATCAAGGCAGCTGAGAGACCTCAACATCACAAGAGCAGCGCATCTTGTCATGGCTGGGCCATCTTATTACATAGCCATAAAAATATATGGTGGAAATCAAAGGGAACTCAGAGCCGGCCCATGTGCTTGATCTGCCTTCATTTTCATGCCCCTGTCCTCTGAGTTCCATTTTTCACTCTTTTCCAGGAAATGTTCCTATCTGTGAATTTTCAGGAGGATGTTTGCATAAGCCCTTCCTGTGCAGCACATCCCACCAATGGGTGAAATGTTTTGCCATTAATTCCAATAAAGGAAGAGTTTTAGCGCCTTCAGCATTGTCATGGTCAATTACACTTGAGTTAAAAACTGTTGAGTAAAATTTGCAAAGGAGCAAACCTCGGTTAATGCACACAGTTTGGCATTTTGTGCTTCAGAATACTTGTGCACAAATACACTGTAGAGGGCTAAATGGGTCCCTCAGTAACAATTTAAGGACTTTGGAGCCACATTTGGATAGACAGAAGTCACTTGATCTCCAGCATTGAATGTCAGACAACCGATTTCCATATTGCCCTGCAAAATGACTCAGGCAGGGAAAAAACCCTCTTTTATGTTGAGGAATGCAGGCAGTTCTGTCCTTGCTCCTCATCTCTGGAAACTGAATGGATGAACATGGCTTCTTGAGTTTTGAAACAGGAGTGCCTCCCATTCTGGGCTATAAAGACCCATGAGTATGATTTCTTCTCAGTGGTATAGTAATGCAACAGAATTGGAGCTCAAGGAGGAAGGAGAGAGTGACTACTATATACAGGTAAATGTCTTAAATGTGCTTAGATCCACAAAAGGTAATTAGCATGTAAATGGGATTCTGAAGAGGAGAGCACAAATAATCATGCCACTAAGGACCTACCTATAGTGGATTTTTGGTGCCAGAGTTTGACCTGCAGTCCTCTCTAACGAGGTGATAATGAGCTGTGAAAGCCCAAAGGCGCCATTGGCTGGCAATCCTTACAGGGTAAGGGAAGCACATTTCCATACACACCACCAGTCCTTGGAGGTCGCAGTAAAGTCCCTGATGTCAGCTGCCATAACTTCCCTCAGAAAGCATATGTTGTTTCAGAGATGACACTGGCTGAGGCTTCTCATCTTTTGAAGTTGTCAGTGTCTCATCTTTTGAAGTTCTAGACATGAGGAAATGAGAGCAGACCTGGTGGGATATGAAGCTGCTGGCATCCTAAGAACAAACAATCTGTCTTTATCCAGAGATAGAGACATCTAACTTGAAACTCCAGACCCAGGCCCATTCTTCCTCATTGAGATTAATTCTCAATTTAGGCCAAAGGGAATTGAAGGTTCCTGTGCCATCCTCTGAACTCATCATCAAGACTCTCTTGCTCTAGGTGGGTTTGGAGCTCTGGTTATTAAATTCAAAAGTAAAGTGTCTGCCTCATAATAGAGAAATAAAGCTACTTATTCCCAAAAAACCCACCTGCCAGTGCAGGAGACATAATAGACGTGGGTTCAATCCCTGGGTCAGGAAGATTCCCTGGAAGAGGGCATGGCATCTGACTCCAGTATTTTTGCCTGAAAAATTACATGGATGGAGGAACCTGGCAGACTATGGTCCATAGGGTTGCAAAGAGTCAGACACAACTGAGCGATTAACACTTTCACATTCAAAAGTTCATTCCTCCTAAAGATAAAGTTGTTTTTTTTTTTTTTGCTGGGAATTTTAGTTCTTCCCCAGAATACAGAGTAAGGCCTGAACACTTATATTTAAGGACCAGCTGAGACTGGATGGTGGCAGGTCAGAAGCCAGCTGAGACGGGACAGATGTCAAAGTCTAAGATATGTGTTCGGAGCCATTCAGAAAGAAGACCAGGGGAGAGGAACTGAGTTAACTGGTAAGAGGACACAGATTCTCAGAACAAAGGTAAAGAAGAAGTGCCAGGAATTTGAAATAGATCCATGCCAGGAAATTATCCTAAAGGCAGAAGAATATATCTATAGCTATAGCTGCATATAATCTAGCAGAACTTGGTTGAAAATACAATATTTTTAAATGGGTCTGGGACAGTGACGGAATCCTTAGAGTATGAGGATATTCACAGAACAAGAAGACAAAAATAAGTTTCCCCAAAGGTCTATCCTAGCTTCTTTAATTGGAAGTTGCCCCCTATGGTTTACTTTGATCCCGACTCCCTAGAAGAAGTTGAACCATCATATGCATATTTATTGGAGGCCACTTGGTTTCCTTGGCCTCCTCACTGATTTGTTTATCCTTGTGATAACTTATACAAAAGAAGTCTGGTGTAGAGTAAGAATCAATCACAGGAGATATGGCCTGGTCTATAGGGACAGATAAAGCCTATCTGGGAAAGTGACATTTAACATGAGATCTGAAGGATGTGGGAAGACATGGTCAGAAGAGTGGAAGGTGAGGTTTGACTCCTAGGCATAAAGCATGGTGTGTGCAAAGGTCTTGAGGCATGAAACTGGCAAGCCTGCTAGTTCTGTATATCCTAGGTCAATCTCATTTGTATAGCTCCTGCCAAGTCACAGCCCTGGGCTGGAGAGAGCTGCCAGAGGGGAGAAAAGGAGGGAACGGATGCATTTATTTGTAGAGATGCCCAGTCTGCTTAGAGAAGAAAGATCAGGGAGTTGAGGGAACAAAAATAAGAAAGTGCTCAGTGAGATCTAGTGTTCTGTTTCTCAGCACTTTGGCCAACATTTCTGAATTAGAAATTAAAGAGAATGCTTGGCAGTTCTGACATTTCACGACACTCTAGCTGACCTCCAGTCACAGCTAGAAGGAACGGCAAACCTCAGTGTCAAGAGTTGTTGTAAGGAAAAGTTTTATATATATAGTTCCTTTTTCTTAACATTGAAAGATTTGGAACTCACTGTATATTTACTCAGCCATGCCTAGCAATTACCAAACAGCTAAATGGTCAAGAATTTCCATAAAGTAAAACACAAATACCTTATATTTATGCTTTAATGTCTCCCCTTTCAAACCATCGTATTTTAACCCTCAGCATGGGGATTCCCTGCTGACACAAGGATTTGAATGACAGATGTGATCAGCCACTATATTTTGTTTCCATTGGGGTCACATTATCAACCTGTAATTTTTCATATTAGAAAATAGCACTTGATTTCCACATAATCAGCAGTTGAATGATGGTTTTGCCCCCTGCCACCTAACACTAGTGCCGTTTACATCTATATACCCCCATGTGGAGGTAGACACAAGAGACCTGCTTCCTCTAATCACTTATGGACAGGATCTTGAGGCTTCTGAGAATAGGGTCACGCCATCCTTCAGAAATGATATGGCCCAGAAGACCCCTTGCCTCCTGCTCTCACTGTTGAGAGCTCTGGGCCCAGGGAGCTCCTTGACACCTCCCTAGAGTAGCAGAGCTCACTTGGAGCATTTCCCAGCAACTTCCACTGGACTGATGCCTTTCCTGAGTGGCAGGGATACTGTTCTCTGGAGGTTTCAGGGCACAGTGGGTTGACTATTGACATTTATCTAAAAGAACTCAGTTCAAGCACCCCCTTTTCAGAGAAAGTGAACGTGTTAGTCATTCAGTCGTGTCTGGTTCTTTGTGACCCAAGGGACTATAGCCCTCCAGGCTCCTCTGTCCATGGAATTCTCCAGGCAAGAATACTGGAGTGGGTAGCCACTCCCTTCTCCAGGGTATCTTCCTGACTCAGGGATCAAACCGGGGTCTCCTGCATTAAGGCAAATTCTTTACTGTCTGGAGTGACCCAAGGGACTATAGCCCTCCAGGCTCCTCTGTCCATGGAATTCTCCAGGCAAGAATACTGGAGTGGGTAGCCACTCCCTTCTCCAGGGTATCTTCCTGACTCAGGGATCAAACCGGGGTCTCCTGCATTAAGGCAAATTCTTTACTGTCTGGTGTACCAGGGAAGCCCTTTCAGAGAAGTCCTGTCTAAACATTAAACGGTCTAAGTCCTGTCTTGAAAGGCATCAACCATATAAATTCTGAGGTTCCATGTCCAGGGCAAGGTAGTGACCATTTTTGGTCTTTGAATCTTCAGGAGAGGGTTGTGGCCCAGACTAAGACAGAGGCAGGAGAACTTGCAGGCCTTCAAGTCCAGGGAGACCAGAGTCACAACAAAAGACCAATGGCTGTGAAAACGCTTGAGTCCACTTAACGGCACTTACACTTGCTGTTTCCTATGGGCATGGTATGAGGGGTTTAATTCTGGGGGAGGAGAGGGTGAGCTTAATTCTCAGAGTCTAGACATGCAGAGCTGAGTCCTGTCCAGGGATGCCCATGAAGATATAGCTTGGGTGAATACATTCTCATAGAAAACCATCAGCATGAAAGGGAGGCAGATTCGAGATAACCAGCTATGACTAGGGCAAGTCATTGAACTTGTCTCCCATTGTTGAGAAAGAGATGATATTGACTTGAAACTTACAATGCTAGGATGAGGAATTAATGAGAGGTCATGTACTAAAAGTCTAGCATTTTCCTTAACCTAACATGTCTCAAACTTCTATTTAAGAAGTTTGTTTTAACATCTAACTCCTATGTTAATAGAATAAATATAATTCCTAGAAATACATAGTAAAAATCCCAGCTGCTCCCATCTGTGGATCCCCATTTCCCAGCCTCCTCCCTTCTTGTACAAATAAGATGCAAACTCTTGGGCTGAGACTTTACAATTGTTTTGCATTGGCTAGCCAACCTCTGTGGAAAGTCAGGATATTGTGCACTCTCACTGAGGATTCCCTAGTGGCTCTTTTCCACACGGGTCTGACAGGCAGTGATAATCTGAACATCTTTGCCAAAACGGCTGCTAGAAAGCATATGTTGTTTCAGAGATGACACTGGCTGAGGCTTCTCATCTTTTGAAGTTGTCAGTGTCTCATCTTTTGAAGTTCTAGGCATGAGGAAATGAGAGCAGACCTGGTGGGATATGAAGCTGCTGGCATCCTAAGAACAAACAATCTGTCTTTATCCAGAGATAGAGACATCTAACTTGAAACTCCAGACCCAGGCCCATTCTTCCTCATTGAGATTAATTCTCAATTTAGGCCAAAGGGAATTGAAGGTTCCTGTGCCATCCTCTGAACTCATCATCAAGACTCTCTTGCTCTAGGTGGGTTTGGAGCTCTGGTTATTAAATTCAAAAGTAAAGTGTCTGCCTCATAATAGAGAAATAAAGCTACTTATTCCCAAAAAACCCACCTGCCAGTGCAGGAGACATAATAGACGTGGGTTCAATCCCTGGGTCAGGAAGATTCCCTGGAAGAGGGCATGGCATCTGACTCCAGTATTTTTGCCTGAAAAATTACATGGATGGAGGAACCTGGCAGACTATGGTCCATAGGGTTGCAAAGAGTCAGACACAACTGAGCGATTAACACTTTCACATTCAAAAGTTCATTCCTCCTAAAGATAAAGTTGTTTTTTTTTTTTTTGCTGGGAATTTTAGTTCTTCCCCAGAATACAGAGTAAGGCCTGAACACTTATATTTAAGGACCAGCTGAGAATGGATGGTGGCAGGTCAGAAGCCAGCTGAGACGGGACAGATGTCAAAGTCTAAGATATGTGTTCGGAGCCATTCAGAAAGAAGACCAGGGGAGAGGAACTGAGTTAACTGGTAAGAGGACACAGATTCTCAGAACAAAGGTAAAGAAGAAGTGCCAGGAATTTGAAATAGATCCATGCCAGGAAATTATCCTAAAGGCAGAAGAATATATCTATAGCTATAGCTGCATATAATCTAGCAGAACTTGGTTGAAAATACAATATTTTTAAATGGGTCTGGGACAGTGACGGAATCCTTAGAGTATGAGGATATTCACAGAACAAGAAGACAAAAATAAGTTTCCCCAAAGGTCTATCCTAGCTTCTTTAATTGGAAGTTGCCCCCTATGGTTTACTTTGATCCCGACTCCCTAGAAGAAGTTGAACCATCGTATGCATATTTATTGGAGGCCACTTGGTTTCCTTGGCCTCCTCACTGATTTGTTTATCCTTGTGATAACTTATACAAAAGAAGTCTGGTGTAGAGTAAGAATCAATCACAGGAGATATGGCCTGGTCTATAGGGACAGATAAAGCCTATCTGGGAAAGTGACATTTAACATGAGATCTGAAGGATGTGGGAAGACATGGTCAGAAGAGTGGAAGGTGAGGTTTGACTCCTAGGCATAAAGCATGGTGTGTGCAAAGGTCTTGAGGCACGAAACTGGCAAGCCTGCTAGTTCTGTATATCCTAGGTCAATCTCATTTGTATAGCTCCTGCCAAGTCACAGCCCTGGGCTGGAGAGAGCTGCCAGAGGGGAGAAAAGGAGGGAACGGATGCATTTATTTGTAGAGATGCCCAGTCTGCTTAGAGAAGAAAGATCAGGGAGTTGAGGGAACAAAAATAAGAAAGTGCTCAGTGAGATCTAGTGTTCTGTTTCTCAGCACTTTGGCCAACATTTCTGAATTAGAAATTAAAGAGAATGCTTGGCAGTTCTGACATTTCACGACACTCTAGCTGACCTCCAGTCACAGCTAGAAGGAACGGCAAACCTCAGTGTCAAGAGTTGTTGTAAGGAAAAGTTTTATATATATAGTTCCTTTTTCTTAACATTGAAAGATTTGGAACTCACTGTATATTTACTCAGCCATGCCTAGCAATTACCAAACAGCTAAATGGTCAAGAATTTCCATAAAGTAAAACACAAATACCTTATATTTATGCTTTAATGTCTCCCCTTTCAAACCATAGTATTTTAACCCTCAGCATGGGGATTCCCTGCTGACACAAGGATTTGAATGACAGATGTGATCAGCCACTATATTTTGTTTCCATTGGGGTCACATTATCAACCTGTAATTTTTCATATTAGAAAATAGCACTTGATTTCCACATAATCAGCAGTTGAATGATGGTTTTGCCCCCTGCCACCTAACACTAGTGCCGTTTACATCTATATACCCCCATGTGGAGGTAGACACAAGAGACCTGCTTCCTCTAATCACTTATGGACAGGATCTTGAGGCTTCTGAGAATAGGGTCACGCCATCCTTCAGAAATGATATGGCCCAGAAGACCCCTTGCCTCCTGCTCTCACTGTTGAGAGCTCTGGGCCCAGGGAGCTCCTTGACACCTCCCTAGAGTAGCAGAGCTCACTTGGAGCATTTCCCAGCAACTTCCACTGGACTGATGCCTTTCCTGAGTGGCAGGGATACTGTTCTCTGGAGGTTTCAGGGCACAGTGGGTTGACTATTGACATTTATCTAAAAGAACTCAGTTCAAGCACCCCCTTTTCAGAGAAAGTGAACGTGTTAGTCATTCAGTCGTGTCTGGTTCTTTGTGACCCAAGGGACTATAGCCCTCCAGGCTCCTCTGTCCATGGAATTCTCCAGGCAAGAATACTGGAGTGGGTAGCCACTCCCTTCTCCAGGGTATCTTCCTGACTCAGGGATCAAACCGGGGTCTCCTGCATTAAGGCAAATTCTTTACTGTCTGGTGTACCAGGGAAGCCCTTTCAGAGAAGTCCTGTCTAAACATTAAACGGTCTAAGTCCTGTCTTGAAAGGCATCAACCATATAAATTCTGAGGTTCCATGTCCAGGGCAAGGTAGTGACCATTTTTGGTCTTTGAATCTTCAGGAGAGGGTTGTGGCCCAGACTAAGACAGAGGCAGGAGAACTTGCAGGCCTTCAAGTCCAGGGAGACCAGAGTCACAACAAAAGACCAATGGCTGTGAAAACGCTTGAGTCCACTTAACGGCACTTACACTTGCTGTTTCCTATGGGCATGGTATGAGGGGTTTAATTCTGGGGGAGGAGAGGGTGAGCTTAATTCTCAGAGTCTAGACATGCAGAGCTGAGTCCTGTCCAGGGATGCCCATGAAGATATAGCTTGGGTGAATACATTCTCATAGAAAACCATCAGCATGAAAGGGAGGCAGATTCGAGATAACCAGCTATGACTAGGGCAAGTCATTGAACTTGTCTCCCATTGTTGAGAAAGAGATGATATTGACTTGAAACTTACAATGCTAGGATGAGGAATTAATGAGAGGTCATGTACTAAAAGTCTAGCATTTTCCTTAACCTAACATGTCTCAAACTTCTATTTAAGAAGTTTGTTTTAACATCTAACTCCTATGTTAATAGAATAAATATAATTCCTAGAAATACATAGTAAAAATCCCAGCTGCTCCCATCTGTGGATCCCCATTTCCCAGCCTCCTCCCTTCTTGTACAAATAAGATGCAAACTCTTGGGCTGAGACTTTACAATTGTTTTGCATTGGCTAGCCAACCTCTGTGGAAAGTCAGGATATTGTGCACTCTCACTGAGGATTCCCTAGTGGCTCTTTTCCACACGGGTCTGACAGGCAGTGATAATCTGAACATCTTTGCCAAAACGGCTGCTCCACAGTGACCTTCTTGAATCTATCATTGAATGGGATACATGCTTGGTTTTTGGCAATGAATTCTTTTCCTTCCAGAGCAATGATGGGTTGAGGATGTTATTCAAGGATCTTCTCCTGCGTCTTATTGATCATCCATCAAATTCCATCATGGTCACAAAAAAGTGTGACTTTTGTCTATGTTGCTGAATGACTGGGGAGGTAAGGAGCAGGGAACTAACAATGAATGGGCCCGCCCCTCTGAGTGTTCCCAGAGGAAGTTGTGGTGGGGCCACAAGAAACAGGTCTAGGGCTCTGTAGAGCCTGTTCACTCACTGCAAGGTGGGGCAACCACCCCATTTATAGATGAGAAAACAGAGGTCCAAAGAGGTTAATTCAAGTGGTCCATGTTCAGTTCAGTTGCTCAGTTGTGTTCGATTCTTTGTGATCCCATGGACTGCAGCACGCCAGGCTTCCCTGTCCATCACCAACACCCATCTCTTGCTGCTGCTGTTGCTAAGTCGTTCAGTTGTGTCTGACTCTGTGCAACCCCGTAGATCGCAGCCCACCAGGCTCCCCCATCCCTGGGATTCTCCAGACAAGAACACTGGAGTGGGTTGCCATTTCCTTCTCCAATGCATTAAAGTGAAAAGTGAAAGTGAAGTCGCTCAGTCATATCTGACTCCCGGCGACCCCATGGACTGCAGCCTACCAGGCTCCTCCATCCACGGGATTTTCCAGGCAAGAGTACTGGAGTGGGTTGCCATTGCCTTCTCTGCACTGACACCCAGAGCTTACTCAAACTCATGTCCATAGAGTCAGTAATGCCATCCAACAATCTCATCCTCTGTTGTCCCCTTCTCCTCCTGCCTTCAATATTTCCCAGCATCAGGGTCTTTTCCAATGAGTCAATTATTCATATCAGGTGGCCAAAGTATTGGAACTTCAGCTTCAGCATCAGTCCTTCCAAAGAATATTCAGGACTGATTTCCCTTAGGATGGACTCGTTGGTTCTTGCAGTCCAAGGGACTCTTAAGAGTCTTCTCGAACACCACAGTTCAAAACCATCAATTCTTCAGTGTCAAGTTTCTTTATAGTCCATCTCACATCCATACATGACCACTGGAAAAACCATAGTTTTGACTAGACGTATTTTGTTGGCAAAGTAATGTCTCTGCTTTTTAATATGCTGTCTAGATTGGTCATAGCTTTCCTTCCAAGGAGTAAGTGTCTTTTAATTTCATAGCTGCAATCACCATCTGCAGGGATTTTGGAGCCCCCAATAATAAAGACTGACACTGTTTCCAGTATTTCCCCATCTATTTCCCATGAAGTGATGGGACCAGATGCCATGATCTTAGTTTTCTGAATGTTGAGTTTTAAGCCAAGTTTTTCACTCTCTTTCACTTTCATCAAGAGTCTCTTTAGTTCTTTTTCACTTACTGCCATAAGGATGGTGTTTATCTGCCTATCTGAGGTTATCGATATTTCTCCCGGCAATCTTGATTCCAGCTTGTGCTTCTTCCAGCCTGGCATGTTGCATGATGTACTCTGCATAGAAGTTAAACAAGCAGGGTGACAATATACAGCCTTGATGTACTCTTTTCCCAATTTGGAAACAGTCTGTTGTTCCATGACCAGTTCTAACTGTTGCTTCCTGACCTGCATACAGATTTCTCAGGAGGCAGGTCAGGTAGTCTGGTATTCCCAACACTTTAAGAATTTTCCACAGTATGTTGTGATCCACACAGTCAAAGGCTTTAGAGTAGTCAATA
This sequence comes from Cephalophus harveyi, assembly GCA_006410635.1. Classification (NCBI taxonomy): domain Eukaryota; kingdom Metazoa; phylum Chordata; class Mammalia; order Artiodactyla; family Bovidae; genus Cephalophus; species Cephalophus harveyi. Next base: position 83,954 of record SJYT01066692.1, read on the forward strand.
ACGAAGAAGTAGATGTTTTTCTGGAACTCTCTTGCTTTTTCGATGATCCAGTGGATATTGGCAATTTGATCTCTGGTTCCTCTGCTTTTCTAAATTCAGCTTGAACATATAGAAGTTCATGGTTTACATATTGCTGAAGCCTGGCTTGGAGAATTTTGAGCATTACTTTAGTAGCGTGAGAGATGAGTGCAATTGTGTGGTAGTTTGAGCATTCTTTGGCATTGCCTTTCTTTGGGATTAGAATGAAAATTGACCTTTTCCAGTCCTGTGGCCACTGCTGAGTTTTCCAAAGTTGCTGGCATATCGAGTGCAGCACTTTCACAGCATCATCTTTTAGGATTTGAAATAGCTCAGCTGGAATTCCATCACCTCCACTAGCTTTGTTCAGAGTGATGCTTCGTAAGGCCCACTTGACTTCATATTCCAGGATGTCTGGCTCTGAGTGAGTGATAACACCATCATGGTTATCTGGGTCATGAAGATCTTTTTTGTATAGTTCTGTGTATTCTTGCCACCTCTTCTTAATATCTTTTGTTTCTGTTAGGTCCATACCATTTCTGTCCTTTGTTGTGCCCATCTTTGCATGCAATGTTCCTTTGGTATCTCTAATTCTCTTGAAGAGATCTCTAGTCTTTCCCATTCTATTGTTTTCCTCTATTTCTTTGCATTCATCACTGAGGAAGCTTTCTCATCTCTCCTTGCTATTTTTTTGGAACTCTGCCTTTTGGCATTTCTTTCTCTTGGGGATGATCTTGATTTTTGCCTCCTGTATAGTGTCACGAACTTCCATCCATAGTTTTTCAGGCACTCTGCTATCAAACTTAATCCCTTGAATCTAGTTGTCACTTCCACTGTATAATCATAAGGGATTTTATTTAGTTCACCTGAATAGTCTAGTGGTTTTCTCTACTTTCTTCAATTTAAGTCTTAATTTGGCAATAAGGAGTTCATGATCTGAGCCACAGTCAGGTCCCAGTCTTGTTTTTGCTGACTGCATAGAGCTTCTCTATCATTGGCTGCAAAGAACACAATCAATCTGATTTTAGTATTGACTATCTGTTTATGTCCATGTGTAGAGTCTTCTCTTGTGTAGTTAGAAGAGGGTGCTTATTATGACCAGTGTGTTCTCTTGGCAAAATTCTATTAGCCTTAGCCCTGTTTCATTTTGATTCCAATGCCAAATTTTCCTGTTACCCCAGGTATTTCTTGACTTCCTACTTTTGCATTCTAGTCCCCTATAATGAAAAAGACATCTTTTTTGTGTGTTAGTTCTAGAAGGTCTTATAGGTCTTCACAGAACCATTCAACTTCAGCATTACTGGTCAGGGCATAGACCTGGATTACTGTGATACTGATGGTTTGCCTTGGAAATAAAAAGATCATTCTGTCATTTTTGAGATTGCATCCAAGTACTGCATTTCAGACTCTTGTTGACTATGATAGCAACTCCATTTCTTCTAAGGGATTCTTGCCCATACTAATAGATATAATGGTCATCTGAGTTAAATTCACCCATTCCAGTCCATTTTAGTTTGCTGATTCCTAGAATGTCGACGTTCACTCTTGCCATCTCCTGTTTGACCACTTCCAATTTGCCTTGATTCTTGGACCTAACATTCCAGGTTTCTATGCAATATTGCTCTTTACAACATCAGACTTTACTTCCATCACCAGTCACACCCACAACTGGGTGCTGTTTTTGCTTTGGCTCCATCTCTTCATTCTTTGTCAAGTTATTTCTCCACTGATCTCCCATAGCATATTAGGAACCTACTGATCTTGGGAGTTCATCTTTCAATGTCCTATCTTTTTGCCCTTTCATGCTGTTCATGGGGTTCTCAAGGCAAGAATACTGAAGTGGTTTTCCATTCCCTTCTCCAGTGGAGCACATTTTGTCAGAACTCTCCACCATGACCCATCCATCTTGGGTGGCCCTACACAGCATGGCTCATAGTTTCATTGAGTTAGGCAAGGCTTTGGTCCATGTGATCAGTTTGGTTAACTAACAAAACCTAAACCTAACCCTAACACTAACCTGTGATTGTGGTTTTCATTCTGTCTGCCCTCTGAGGGATAAGGATAAAGGCTTATGGAAGCTTCCTGATGGGAGAGACTGACTGAGGGGGAAACTGGGTCTTGTTCTGATGGGCGGGGCCATGCTCAGTAAATCTTTAATCCAATTTTCTGTTGATGGGTGGGGCTGTGTTCCCTCCCTGTTATTTGAAAGTGAAAGTGAAAGTGAAGTTGCTTAGTCCTGTCCAATTCTTTGCCACCCCATGGACTGTAGCCCACCAGGCTCCTCCATCCATAGGATTTTCCATACTGGAGTGAGTTGCCATTTCCTTCTCCAGGGGATCTTCCTGACCCAGGGATCGAACCCGGGTCTCCCGCATTGTAGGCAGACACTTTACCATCTGAGCCGCCAGGGAAGTCCAGAGACCAAACTATGGTAGAGGTAATGAAGATAATGGTGACCTCCTGCCAAAGGTCCCATACAGGCCTTACTGTGCTCAGCACACTGACCCTGCCACAGGCCACTGTTGTCCCACACCTCCACTCGATACTCCTGGATGGGCAAGGCTGGGTCAGTCTCTTGTGGGGACGCTGCTCCTTCTTCCTGGGTCCTGGTGCACACAAGGTTTTGTTTGTGCCCTCCCAGAGTCTGTTTCCCCAGTCCTGTGTAAGTTCTGGCCACTCTATGCTGGGGTTAATGTTCAGGCAGTTACTAAATGGTGCTGGATATACATGGTTTGTTTTTCCTGCTGCAGAATAATGTCCTATTAGTCTTATTTGGAAATCTTGAAGGTTTAGTGCTAGCCTCTCATGATTTGCTCTGCTTTATGCCATCTGTGGATTGCACACAAAAACTCAGCTGGCTTTGTCAGGTTGACAATGGATGCTACAAAGGTCCAGGAGACCAAGAATGCTGGAGGATGAACTTGTGCCACTTGACCTGGTGTCCCAGGAGATGCCTGAGTGATTGATCTCCTCACTGGGCCCTGGGAGAGTCTGGTTCAGAGATTGAAGCACAAGGTCCCTGAGGAGCCACTGGGCCAAGAGTGCACCCTTCACAGAAAACTTGAGGATAATACTCTTTCATAAAAGGAGCAGTATCATTAAATATTACTGAAAGGTTAAATTAAAATTGGCACACATGCTTAATTTTACATTAAGGGTTATCCTAATCTCCAGCAGAGCTTTAAGATCTCTTTGGTTTGTAATATCCACCAGGAAAAATAGAGCTATCACTTATTCCCTTTCTGTAGCTTACTTTTTGTTTTTCCTTTTTAATTCTAACACTAGATACAATATCAGGTTATTTTAATTAGTTTTTCTATAAAAACACATTTGCAAGTATAGTCTGGTTTAAAATCTAATGGAACCATAGTTTGTAAATGCTCAGTTAAAGATTTAGGCGAATATGATTGTCCCATCAGTGAGTGCTATGAAAATCTGTTCATGGAAATTAGAATTTTGATGCTGCTTCATTTCCCAGGTGGCACGTTATCATCTCTTTAGCTACATTTTCCAATGGGTTATAGCTGCAGACCTAACCTCAATGTCAAAACAGTTGGGAAAGCAATATCATATTGGGAACAGACTCAATGATATTTTGCTGCTATTTTTGGGCTATGACAGGATATTCACAGTACAACCTCATCATGCCCATAATGACCTTAAAGAAGATCACACCCTTGTGGGCTGATGGTCCCCTGCTTCGATCAAGTAGGAGGCTTGAAAGCTGCAAGTTGCTGGTATGGATGCAGCAACTATCAGAGGCAGCCCTGAAATTGTCAATGTATAATTGTGTTTGTGCCAGTTTATCATTATTCTTTCTGGACTGCATAAGGATCTTACTGATACATTGACAGCTGACGCCATAGAATGACTGGGCAGAAAGTCATCCTTGCCCAGAAACAATTCAGGATCCAATCAGGGTGGGCTATAAAGTCAGTATTAGTCTAGTCATTTTATATTTATTTCTCTGATGTTCCCTTGACCAACTCGCTGATAATGTAGCAAGGATTGCAGAGCTATTTATCTTCTATAAACTCATCTGAGAAGAGCTCTGGCAGGTTGCAATGCATCAGGATTGGCCCCCAAGGGTTCTATTTGTAGATGTGCTCTATAGGCATCTGGGGAGAGACTAGCCACTGGATACTTTGGAGTTAAATTCATGGACAGTAAGACTCTGATGTAAGTGTCCCACCTTAGTAGTTAAGGGAAGATGCTGAAATTCATAACCGATGGAAGAGTTGATGTTGGATGTGATTCTGTGGGTGCAGGCACTTTCTTTGGACCAATCCTACAGATAATACACTTAGAGAGTTTTGAGAAATGAAGTAGGATAAAAAAAAGTGGACTAGTATCAGCAGTAGAATTGCTGTTTTAAGAGAGCAAAGTTGAAGAGCGAGGATTCATGTGTTGGGGATAGCAATTATCAAAATGGAGGATAAAAGTCATTTGGTTATCAATAGATGCAGAAAAAGCCTCTGACAGAATTCAACAACTATTTATGGTAAAACAAAACAAAACAACTGCCAACAACATGGGTCTAGAGGGGACATATCTCAACACAATAAAGACCGTATATAACAAACCCTATCAACAGATTCAATGCAATTCCTATTAAGATAATAAATAGCATTTTTCACAGAACTAGAATGTACAGTCCTAAAGTTTGTATGCAATCTCGAACAGCCAAAGCCATCTTGAGAAAGAAAAACTAACTGGAATGGTCACACCACCATACTTGAAACTATAATACAAAGCTATAGTAATCAAGGGTGTGATGCTGACACAAAAAATATAGATCAATGGAATAGACTAGAGAATCCAAAAATTAACCTGTGCTAGCATGGGCAATTAAGCTATGGCAAGGAGGCAAGAACATACAATGGGGAAAAGACAATTTTCTCAATAAATGATGTTGGGAAAATTGGATAGCTGCATGCAAAAGAATCAAGCTGGACTACTTTCTCATACCATGTTAAAAAATAAAATCAAAATGGATTAAAGACTTAAATGTAAGACCTAAATTCATAAAATTCTTAGATGAAAACATGAGCAGTAACTTTTTTTGACATCAGTCTTAGCAATATATATACACACACACACATTTACGTATGTATGTGTCGGTGTGTGTGTGTGGGAGGGGCATAGTAATGTCTCCTAAGGAAAGGACAACAAATGAAAAATGAACAAGTGGCACTACATGAAACTAAAAACTTTTGCATAAAAAAGGAAACCACCAATAAAAGGAAAAATCACCCTATTAAGTGGGAAAAATATTTGCGAATGAAATATCCAAGAAGGGATTGATATCGAAAATACCAAAAGAAATCATGCAACTCAATAAAAAATCAAAAATAGACACCTGAGTAGACACTTTTTCCAAAGAAGACATACAGACGATCAACAGATAGGTGGAAAGGTGTTCAACATCATTAATCATCAGTTCAGTTCAGTTCAGTCGCTCAGTCGTGTCCAACTCTTTGTGACCCCATGAATTGCAGTACGCGAGGCCTCCCTGTCCGTCACCAACTCCCAAAGTTCACCCAAACCCAGGGGCATTGAGCCAGTGATACCATCCAACCATCTCATCCTCTGTCATCCCCTTCTCCCCCTGCCCCCAATCCCTCCCAGCATCAGGGTCTTTTCCAGTGAGTCAACTCTTCACATGAGGTGGCCAAGTCCTGGAGTTTCAGCTTCAGCATCAGTCCTTTCAATGAACACCCAAGACTGATTCCATTTAGGATAGACTGGCTGGATCTCCTTGCAGTCCAAGGGGCTCACAAGAGTCTTCTCCAACATCACTGTTCAAAACCATCAATTCTTCGGTGCTCAGCTTTCTTTATGGTCCAACTCTCACATCCATCCATGACCACTGGAAAAACCATAGCCTTGACTAGACAGACCTTTGTTGGCAAAGTAATATCTCTGCTTTTTAATATGCTATCTAGGTTGGTCGTAACTTTCCTTCCAAGGAGTAAGCGTCTTTTAATTTCATGGCTGCAATCACCATCTGCAGGGATTTTGGAGCCCAAAAAAAGAAAGTCTGACACTGTCTCCACTGTTTCCCTATCTATTTGCCATAAAGTAATGGGACCAGATGCCATGATCTTCATTTTCTGAATGTTGAGCTTTAAGCCAACTTTTTCACTCTCCTCTTTCACTTTCATCAAGAAGCTTTTTAGTTCCTCTTCACTTTCTGCCCCAAGGGTGGTGTCATCTGCATATCTGAGGTGATTGATATTTCTCCCGGCAATCTTGATTCCAGCTTGTGCTTCTTCCAGCCCAGCATTTCTCACATTAATCATCAGGGAAATGCAAATCAAAATCACAATGAAATATCACTTTGCACATGTCAGAATGGATATCATCAAAAAGACAAGCAATAACAAGTACTGGAGAAGATGTGGAAAAAAAGGGAACCCTTGTGCACAGTGAGTGGGAATTTAAATTGTTACGGCCACTGTGGAAAACAGTATGGGGTTCCTCTAAAAACTAAAAATAGAACTACCGTACAGTCCAGCAATTTTGCTTCTAGGTATTTACCCAAAGAAAACATGAATATTGATTTGAAAAGATATATGCTTTTCAATATTCATTGCAGCATTATTTCCAAGAATCAGGATATGGAAGCAATGTAAGTGACCATGGATAGGTGAATGGATCCTATTTTAAGGCTAAATGATATATCCATATATGCACATATAAATATTACTTAGCATTAAGAAATAACGAAATCTTGCTATTTGTGGCACCGTATAGATGGACCTGGAGAGTATTATGCTAAGTGAAATGTCAGAGATTAAAAACTAATTCCATATGATTTCACGTAAATGTGGACTTCAAAGCAAAAAACAAACAAAACAGAAACAGATCATAGATACAGAGAATGAGCTGTTGGATGCCAGAGTGGAAGGGTTCTGAGGGAGGAACAAAGCAGGTGACATGTCCGTTAAGAGGTACAAACTTCCAGCTATAAAATAAATAGATTACAGGGATGCACATAGGGAACATAGTCAGTAATATGTGCATTTAGGGAACATAGTCAATAATATTGTATCAACTTTGTATGGTGATGACTGGTAATTGGTTTTATTTGGTGATCATATCATAATGTATAAAAATATTGAATCACTTTGTTGTACACCTGAAGTTAATATAAAATTGTATGTTAATCAAAAAACAAAGTGCACATGGCTGGAACTTAAGCTTTTAGTTTTCTTTTTTCTCTCTTTCTATCCCTTTTCTACTTCCTCTCCTTCTCCTTTGCTCCCTTCTTCCCTAACTGTCCTTCATTTATGCATTCAAGAAACTTTACTGATCTCTTCCTAGCTCCTAGGGTTACATAGGGAATTGTTAAGTACATGTAGTAAGTATTCTTAACAAGTTTTATTGAGGGAGAAATTTTAAATGGAAAATAGGTAATATATTTGGGGGCAATTAGGAAAGGCTGCAGAGATTATATAATTTATGCACTGAGCATTCAGAGCCTTCCAGGTGGGCTGGAATGGGGATGATGGTGGTGGTAGGGATGTGGAAAGTGTGAAAGTGAAAGTAGCTTGGTCATGTCTGAGTTTTTGAGACCCCATGGACTGTAGCCCATCAGGCTCCTCTGTCCATGGAATTCTCCAGGCCAGAATACTGGACTGGGTAGCCATTTCCTTCTCGAGGGAATTTTCCAACCCAGAGATCGAACCCAGGTCTCCTACATTGTGGGTGGATTCCTACTGAGCCACTGGGAAGCCCAAGAGTGTGGACATAACTTCATTTTCAAAGCAAAGTGAACAGCATTTTCCACAGAATTGAAGAGTTGTGAAAGACCAAGGCATTAAAACGGCATTTTTCTCCCCTCTAAAGAGTCCCTTGGACTGCAAGGAGATCCAATCAGTCCATCCTAAAGGAGATCAGTCCTGGCTGTTCATTGGAAGGACTGATGTTGAAGCTGAAACTCCAATACTTTGGCCACCTAATGCAGAGAGCTGACTCATTTGAAAAGACCCTGATGCTGGGAAAGATTGAAGGCAGGAAGAGAAGGGGATGACAGAGGATGAGATGGCTGGGTGGCATCACCAACTCAATGGACATGAGTTTGGGTAAACTCCAGGAGTTGGTGATGGACAGGGAGGCCTGGCGTGCAGCAGTTCATGGGGTCACAAAGAGTCAGACACGACTGAGCGACTGAACTGAACTGAACTGAACTGAAGGAGATACATGCATTCAAACCCATGGACAGACACAGATTTATGTGTAACCCTAGAAAATAATGGAAATGTGGCCAAATGGGTCAAAAGTTAGGGAAAGTTAAAAACCCAAGCAACACCAAGGATTCAATATTGGTGTAGGCTGTTTCCTTTAAAGATATCCAGCTCTTGTCATTGGTGACATTTTAGGGAAACTGTGCTCTGAACCATGTCTTTGACAGTGACTCGGGTGGCTCATGACCAAATTATCGTCACACTCTCATTGCCACGTGCATGGGCCCCAACCAGTCACACCCCGCTTACCAGCATGACTTTGTTTCCTCACTCATGCTCTCTGATTTTCAGCTTTTCCAGATTTAACAAAGTTCTAAGTTGGTATAGGATTTTGACTGAGCATATTTAGTGGATTGACATTTAGAGTTAAATGTCATGTGCTTATTTCATGTCCATCACCACGCACACAACCTTTTCCTCTTTCCTAAGCATCATGGCATAGCCAGTCTCTGGCAGAATTCTTATCAGTCTTCACACTACAGTTCTGTCTCCAGCTCAACAAAGTTACTGTGCTCCTTAGTCCTTTTTTCCTGCCTCTGGAGGAAAAATTTTAGTATATGTGCTGCCGAAGCAAGCACCGGAGGAAAAATTTTAAAACAGCATTGCCATATAGCAAACCTGCCTCTTGAATAGACTAATATGTTTGCCTTAACACACTAAATGGGAAGCAAGTGTATAGAAGTTTTCCAGGTTTTCTATAGATTGGGTCTTGTCTTACTTGATACTGAATGCAGGTTCCCAGCAAGCCGAGAAGGTAGGGTTATTGGGGTTTTAAACTAATGCCTACCAAAGGAGACTGCTGAGAAACGCTATGTAAAAAGAGGAAAATAAGAAATATTAGACAAGCACCCCAATCGAAACCAAACCTAATATTTGACTTTGGGCAGGTTACTTAACTTTTCCCTGCCTGGGCTTACAAATTGGGAAGATAATCACATTATCTTCATCACAGTACTGCTATGAAAATGAATTGAAGAAAGAAAATTTCCTAAGCCCTTGCTCAGTACTTACAATATAGCAAATGCTCCCTAAATGTTAGACATTATTTTTTTCCTAGCCTGACCACCAACCCCCCCACCAAAAAAAATACAAAGTTTATAATCACAGGAAAAGTAGAATTCTAACTAATGTTTCACAATTTATGCTGCATATTTACTGTTCTTTTGACAATTCTATCATATTTCCCAGTGTTTGCTCCTCTAGGCCATTGAGGTTTTAGGTTGGATGGTAAAGGGGATCATTCCTATGGTTTCCCAGTCTCCAGAGCATGAATGGCCCAGAGATCATGTTCGGTCTAATGTATCATGCAGTCTGTTCAGTGTTTTAGATTTTCACAAAATGAAATGTTAATGCTTGAAAGATCACTTACATACAGCCTACTAGTTATTTAAGAAAACAGCAATTAACCACGTTGAGATAATTAACAGTGTGCACACGATTAACAATGCTTTTTCGATGCTAGACGTTAATGGAGTAGGTGCCAAATAAATGTAATCCATACTTCCATTAGGATTTCTTCGTTAATTATATTAATTTAGAAATTTAAAACAACAAAATCACACTCATTCAAACAAAATTAGTATTTTAAAAGTTGAAAAAATCGAAGGAGGGGGTCTCCACTCTGAGGACAGAATGTAATGAACTCACCTTATTTTCTGTCCTCAGCAGAGGACAGTGTAATTAAGGACAAGAAATAATCCTATGCTGTAGGTCTGTCCACAAGGGACCCCTCCACCCTTTCTCAGGCATCATTTGTTTTCAAGCTAATTCGCCTGCTGGTATCTGACAAAACAGAATTGTTCTGCAGCTGTGATGCCTGTGCTCTTCCCAGGCTCTGAGTCCTGTGTTGACCCCACAATACGGCTTCTCAGTGGAATATGCGAGAATATCAGGCAAATATACTTTCAGTCCTTGGCTGCCTGGCCTGGAGTCACAGACACAGCAGGTTGAGGGGACTCTCATATTCACTCTTATTCACAGGAACATTTCACAAGCCCCGACTGCTCCCAAGATCATCATAGTCTATTTTGAGGATAATGACCCAACCACCGCTGCAACCGGGGCATCTTTAGTGTCTGCTGAGCCACTGGCACATGAACCAGCCCCACTGAGGGGCAGTCGGATCCCAGAGAAACCTTGGATTGACCATTTCCATCACTTACTAGCTGGGGGGTTTTGAACAAGATGATATGCTTCAATGTTGCTGAACTTGTAAAATGGAGATAATATATTATTATCTATTTCATGGAGTTATTTTGAGGACTGAAATGAGATCATCCCTTGAATGTTAATTCTTTTCCACTTGTTTTCGATGTTTTTTCAGCTCTCTATATTCGGGCAGCTGCAGCATGAAAATTTAAATTGAAAGAAAGGAAGGGAGGGAGGGAAGAGACAGCTAGAGTTCTAGAGTTGACTGCTGCACAGATCTGCAGTTACCATCAGAAGAGGCATTGGCTATAAGGCTAAAGGTCAGGCCATAAATATAGCAGGCAGTATAAGGGAGGTGAATAGAGTGAGTGACAGCTGGAATCTCCTCCAGGAAGCCTTCCCTGGCTACCCTTCGCCCTCAATATGTGGTTATGGGTCTTCCCTTCTGGAATGTTTTATTGTCTTCATCACACTGAATGTTACATGTATATTTGAGCCTCTGCACCCCTTAGTATACCAAGGAACTCCAGACAGACGCTGTTTTGATCGCTCTGCATGCTAAGTCGCTTAAGTCCTGCCTGACTTTTTGCACCCCTGTGGACTGTAGCCTGCCAGGCTCCTCTGTCCATGGGATTCTCCAGGCAAGAATACTGGAGTGGGTCGCCATGCCCTCCTCCAGTCTCTTATGTCTCCTGCATTGGCAGGCGGGTTCTTTAGCACTGGCACCACCTGGGAAGCCTTTTGATCTGTGTGTGTGTGTGTGTGTGTGTGTGTGCGCGCGCGCGCGCGTGCACACGCATACTCATTAGTTACTCAGTGTGTCTGACTCTTTATGATGCCGTGGACTGTAGCCCACCAGTCAAGAATACTGGAGTGGGTACCCCTCTCCATTTGATCTCTGTATTAACATATCCATACCCAGAGCTAAACATGTTCACCAAAAAAAATTTTTTTTCACCGTTTGGTCCATGGAATCTATATGTGGCTTCAGCAGTCCAGATAAGAGATCACTGGGGGAATCGCAGACCATCCTCATTAGGATGGACACAGATGAAACAACTAATTAACATGTACCAACCACTTTCTGGAAAGAGAATGAGATCTATTTAGAGCAGGCATTTTAACCCAGCTCCCTCGACTAAGTTCATCAGTAGCCACAGGGACTGGGGAAGGAAGGTCAGCAATTGTTCCATAATTTAATCAAGGCAAGAGCTCATCTCCACCTTTTATACTAAAGCAACAACCTGTTCATCAGTAGTCTTTTGTTCGGGCCTTGTTACAGTTCAATCTGAAAGTGAAATTTCCCTTTCATTCCTGTCTTCTGTTCTTTGGCATTTTGCCCTGCTCTGGAGCAGCACATCTCAAATTCTCATGTATTTAAGGTCACCTTGGGATATTAATAAAATTCTGATTCTGATTCTGGAGTTCTGAGATGGGACCGAGATTCTGAGATTCCAGCAAACTCCCAGGCTAAGTGCTGTTACTGCTGGGGAACACACGTTGAATAGCAAGGTTTAGAGATGTAATTTTCAGCCTCAGCTGTGCATCGTTATCACTTGGAAAATTTCAGTAAAATACCAGTTCCCAAATTCCACCTCAGACCATTTAAATCAGAATATGGATGAGGTATTCTGAGAATGGCATTTTGTAAAATGTCCTCTGGGGATTTCAGGATACCAAGGTGGAAAACCATTGGTCTTAATCAGTGGTTCTCAAAGTGTAGCCACCAGAACAGCAGGTCTGGAAACTTATTAGAAATGCACATTCTCAGTGAATAGATAAATCTTGTGAATAGAACATTATTCAGCAGTAGAACAGGAACGACATACTGATACATACTATAACATGGTTAGACTTCAAGAATATGACACAGGTGAAAGAAGATAGGTGCAAAATAGCACACATTATATGATCCTGTGCGTACATGATCTGTTGCTAAATCGTGTCTGACTCTTGTGACTCCACAGACTGTAGCCCACCGGGGCTCCTTGGTTCCTGGGATTTTCCAGGCAGTGGGTTTCTATTTCCTTCTCCAGGGGATCTTCCTGACCCAGGGATTAAACCCAAGTCTCTTGCATCTGCGGCATTGGTAGGAGAATTCTTTATCACTGAGAAACTTGGGAAACCCTGTATGATCCCGGATAGGTCGTTTATAGAGACACAAAGTAAATGACTACCTCTCAGGAGCTAGGGGGTGGGAATGGAGAGTAGCAACAGATAGACACAAAGGATCTTCCTGGAGGGACAGGAATGCTCTACAACTCGACTCTGGTCATGCTTGTTCAAGTAGATCAAGTTATTAAAAATCATTGAATTGCACACTGAAAATGATTGGATTTTAATATATGTAAAGTCTATTTTAACAAAGCTGTTAAAATTGTTTAAAAAAAGAAAGAAATGCAAACTCTGTAGCCATCGCCCTGACCTACTCAATTAGAAGACTCTGAAGGACTCAGCAATGTATCAGCTCTGAGATTCACTTCCACATAAGAGCCCCTGGTCTAAGGTGGGGTCTTGAGAAGTTGTCAGCTGCTGGGATAGGGGTTCTGGTAGGAGTTTTAGGGTAGAACCTCTAGAAAATTACTCTGGAGAATTGAAAAAAAAAGAAAAACAGTATTCCAGAAACAGTGTCCTTGGAAGGAAAAACCTGCGTTCCACATCATAGCTTATGGCTCTGTGGACCTGGGAAAATGACTAGCCTTTTTTCTCAGCCCCAGTAGCTTAACATGCAAATGGGAAAAAAATAGATACCTATTAAGGTTGATGTGTAGATTCTGGAGGGCAAACATGAAAGATTTTTAGAGTAATGAGGTGAGGTGAGGTGAAGTCGCTTAGTCGTGTCCGACTCTTTGCGACCCCGTGGACTGTAACCTACTAGGCTTCTCCGTCCATGGGATTCTCCAGGCAAGAATACTGGAGTGGATTGCCATTTTAGAGTAATAGACTCATAAAATCTGCTGGTACAATATACATTGAGGAGAATAATAGATATGACTTCATTTTTCCTTCATATAAACCTGCCATAATCCAGCCTCTTTCGAGAAGCTCATCCTGGAATTCTCCTTCATATTGGGGAAGGTTTGTGCTGCTATATTTAGAAGGTTATTATTACAGTAAATGCATATTCTTCTGGATTCTTTCTTGCCTCTAGGGTCTTACTTATTTAAGGCTGCTTTCTTTCCAAGTCGTATATATATGCTACTTGGAAAAAGTTTCAGGACAATGCCCTGGATTCAGTTTCCTTCTCTTTGTAATCACAAAAGCAGAAACAGTGCTTTTCTGTGTCTGGGGAAATTGACACCCTGAAAGAGTTCTCATTCTTATCTTAGAACCAGTGAATTATTCTTTGCACTCCCTGACCTGGTAAGTGGACTTAATATTACAAGAGACCACATGCTTGTTCTCTAAAATGGTCCCTTAGGTGTGCTAAGAATTCCAGCTTAGCCCCAATGACTCAAGAAGAAGTAAGTGGAAATAGTCTTCAGAGGAATATATTTTAGGGTAACATATAGCACTTTATAGCAATTGGAGCTCAAGTCAAGACATAATCAACTAATCATTGGTAATCATTAGTAATTCAGATGTGAATCAGGCTAATTTCCAGACAAACAGCCCTTTAGATGGTTCCATCAAATTGCAGGCAAAATGTTTATGATAAGTAGTGTTTCGACTCAAGGAAAAAGTCAAAGAGCTATACTGTGGGACAGTCAGGCTAATCCTCAGTCATCCTCGGTCACCCTTGCACACTTTACCCAGCCCACAAAAAGACAGAGCCACTTTCTCCTCTCCTGAAACCCTGCCATGTCATTTCCACTGGCTTTATCTTTCAGTTACTCAATAATGCTTAGCTGGGGATTCAAATAGAAAAGGCTTCATCCCAGCTAACATAATTTGCCTGCCGTCTAATATCCCACCGTAGACCTCTTTAGGGAAGTGCCTTTGTCTCGTCCACTGATGCGTCCTACCCAGAGAACCCTGCCTATCGCAGCAGAGCACTGTCCCTCTAATGTTCTGCTAACAGTTAACATCCTCGCTGCTCCTGGGGAGGGGGAAGTATCATTTGGAATTTATCAGGAAGTATGTGGTAGAATAGGGACTTGAACACACATTTCAAACTCCAGAGACCATGCCCTGCATTTGGTCCCTCTTTGCTTCCTTCTGTATTTATATCTAAGAACAGGCAGGAAGTTTGAAGCACTGGAACCTGACCCTCCAGTTTATCTCTTAGTTCCCGGGTTATCTGGGACAGTAGAGGCTTATAAGTCTTACGCGTCCATGCAATGACAAGAGAACAAGCCCACACTCCCCACTTGCTATTTTCTGAGGCAGCCTTGATTCTTTGAGCCAAATCTATCTATCTCTGCTGAAACCTCTGAGTCCAGTTCTGCCCATAAGCTCTTTAAACAGCTTGTTCATCCTGTCTATAACAGTAAAAATCCCTGGTACAACAAGCGAGGAATTGCTTGAAATTCCAATTAAGCCAAGTCTTACCAAGGCCTTTTCCATTATCTCAGTAAGCTGCTTTCTACATTAAAAGGCTCCCCTTAATTAATTCTTCTCTCTGGTCTGTGGACATGCAATGCTTTATTATGACCTGCAAATTCAAAAGCAGGAAAATAAAGTGTAGATAAGCAGGACGCTGAGCTTCCATCACCAAGTCAGAGCAGCATCGTCGCTCCCAGGAACTGGTCATAGAAAACTGTTTCTCACATCTCATGAAAGAAAGAACCTCTCAAGAGAGGGGCAGGGAACACTCAGTAAAGGGTCCTCTGGGGTCTTTGGAATGAACAATGGCATCTTCAGGGGGCTGCTTGGATAGCTGTGTCATGCCCTTTTTGAGACAGAGCGCTGAGACAGAAAAGGTAGGACCTTGTCCCACATTTCTTGCCCAGCAGTGAATCCACAGGAGGGATATGTTACATGCCTGAATGTGCAGTGGGACAGTTTTGCCTGATGGGTTCTGACTGTGTGTCATCAGATGCCCACCTGCCAGAGGACCTGTCACGTTGAGCCCACCTTACTGAGGTACTTTTTGTCTGGAATCTTCTGTGCTCTGCCAGTCTCCCAGTGATCCAAGTGGCCGTGGTCTTTCCAGTGAAATCCAAATAGAGATATCGAGGCAGAGGACCTCCTGCCCAGCTTGCCCCAGTCTTGCCTAATGCCATACTGGGATCTGAGAAAGTGGCATTATCTGTACAGGGCACATAGCACTTTCCCGGTTCTACATGGATTTGGGGAGCTCTCTGCTTCCCTGATATTTGTTTCTCTCTTCAGTGTTGTTTGTCTCAACACAGGCATGTATGTATGTCTTCACTTCAGATCAGTTTAGTCCCTCAGTCCTGGCCAGCTCTCGCAACCCCATGGACTGCAGCATGCCAGGCTCCCCTGACAGTCACCAACTCCCGAGCTTACTCAAACTCACATCTGTCAAGTTGGTGATGCCATCCAACCATCTTATCCTCTGTCATCCTCTTCTCCTCCTACCTTCAGTCTTTCCCAGCATCAGGGTCTTTTCCAATCGGTCGGTCCTTTGCGTCAGATTGTCAAAATATTGGAGCTTCAGCTTCATTCAGTCCTTCCAATGAATATTAAGGACTGATTTCATTTAGGCTTGACTGGTTTGATCTTCTTGCAGTCTATGGGACTCTCAAGAGTCTTCTCCACCACAGTTCTGAAACACCATTTCTTCGGCGTTCAGCTTTCATTATGGGTCAGCTCTCACATCCATACATGACTGCTGGAAAAACCATAGCTTTGACTAGACCAACCTTTATCAGCAATACTATCTCTGCTTTTTAATATGCTGTCTAGGTTAGTCATAGCTTTTCTTCCAAGGAGCAAGCTTTTCTTTTAATTTCATGACTATAATCACCATCTCCAGTGATTTTGGAGCTCAAAAAAATAAACACTGTCACTGTATCCATTGTTTCCCCATCCATTTGCCATGAAGTGATGGAACCGGATACCATGATCTTAGTTTTTTTAGTGTGGAGCTTTAAGCCAACTTTTTCACTCTCCTCTTTCATTTTCATTAAGAGGCTCTTTAGCTCCTCTTCACTTTCTGCCATACGGGTGGTGTTATCTGCATATCTGAGGTTTTTGATATTTCTCTCTGCAATCTTGATTCCAGCTTGTGCTTCATCCAGCCCAGCATTTCTCATGATGTACTGTGCATATAAGTTAAATAAACACAGTGACAATATACAGCCTTGATGAATTCCTTTCCCAGTTTGGAACCAGACCATTGTTCCATGTCTGGTTCTAACTGTTACTTCTTGACCTGCATACAACTTTCTTTGGAGGCAGGTAAGGTCATCTGGTATTCCTATCTGTAAGAATTTTCCACAGTTTGTTGTGATCTACACAGGCTTTGGTATAGTCAATAAAGTAGAAATAGATTTTTTTTTAGAATTTTCTTGCTTTTTGATGATCCTATAGATGTTGGATATCTCCGGTTCTTCTGCCTTTTCTAAATCCAGCTTGAACATCTGGAAGTTCTTGGTTCATGCACTGCTGAAGCCTTGCTTGGAGAATTTTGAGCATTACTTTGCAAGCGTGTGAGATGAGCGCCACTGTGCAGTAGTTTGAGCATTCTTTGGCATTGCCCTTCTTTGGGATTGGAATGAAAGCTGACCTTTTCCAGTCCTGTGGCCACTGCTGAGTTTTCCAAATTTGCTGGCATATTGAGTGAAGCATTTTCATAGCATCATCTTTTAGGATTTGAAATAGCTCAACAGGAATTCCATCATTTCCACTAACTTTGTTCATAGTGATGCTTCCTAAGGCCCACTTGACTTCCCATTCCAGGATGTCTGGCTCTAGGTGAGTGATCACACCATCGTGACTATTTGGTCGTGAAGATCTTTTTTGTATACTTCTGTGTATTCTTGCCACCTCTTCTTAATATCTTCTGCTTCTGTTAGGTCCATACAATTTCTGTCCTTTTTGTGCCCATCTTAGCATGAACTATTGTACCCTTCTGTTGTATCTCTAATTTTCTTGAAGAGATCTCTAGTCTTTCCCATTCTATTGTTTTCCTCTATTTCTTTGCACTGATCACTGAGGAAGGCTTCTTATCTCTCCTTGCTATTCTTTGGAACTCTGTATTCAAATGGATATATCTTTCCTTTTCTCCTTTGCCTTTTGCTTCTCTTCTTTTCACAGCTATTTGTAAGGCCTCCTCAGACAACCATTTTGCTTTTTTGCACATCTTTTTCTTGGGGATAGTCTTGATCCCTGCCTCCTGTACAATGTCATGAACCTCTGTCCACAGTTCATCAGGCACTCTGTCTATCAGGTCCAATCCCTTGAATCTATTTGTCACTTCCACTGTATAATCATAAGGGATTTGATTTAGGTCATACCTGAATGGTCTAGTGGTTTTCTCTACTTTCTTCAATTTAAGTCTGAATTTGGCAATAAAGAGTTCATGATCTGAGCCACAGTCAGGTCCCAGTCTTGTTTTTGCTGACTGCATAGAGCTTCTCCATCTTTGGCTGCAAAGAATGTAATCAGTCTGATTTAGGTGTTGGCCATCTGGTTATGTCCATGTGTAAAGTCTTCTCTTGTGTTGTTGGAAGAGGGTGTTTGCTATGACAGTGTGTTCTTTTGGCAAAACTCTATTAGCCTTTGCCCTGCTTCATTCCGTACTCCAAGACCAAATTTTCCTGTTACTCCAGGTGTTTCTTGACTTCCTACTTTTGCATCCCAGTCTCCTATAATGAAAGGACATCTTTTTTGAGTGTAAGTTCTAGAAGGTCTTGTAGGTTTTCATAGAAACATTCAACTTCAGCTTCTTCAGGGTTACTGGTCGGATTGGATTACTTGGATTACTATGGATCCAATCCATAGACTTGGATTACTGTGATATTGAATGGTTTGCCTTGGAAACTAACAGATCATTCTGTTGTTTTTGAGATTGCATTCAAGTACTACATTTCGGACTCTTGTTGACTATGGTGGCAACTCCATTTCTTCTAAGGGATTCTTGCCCACAGTAGTAGATATAATGGTCATCTGAGTTAAATTCACCCATTCCAGTCCATTTTAGTATTCTGATTCCTAAAATGTCAATGTTCACTCTTGCCATCTCCTGTTTGACCACTTCCAATTTGCCTTGATTCATGGACCTAACATTCCAGGTTCCTATGCAATACTGTTCTTTACAGCATCAGACTTTACTTCCATCACCATTCACATCCACAAGTGAGCCTTGTTTTCACTTTGGCTCCATCCCTTCATTCTGGAGTTTTTTCTCCACTCTTCTTCAGTAGCATATTGGGCACCTACCGAGCTGGGGAGTTCATCTTTCAGTGTCCTATCTTTTTGCCCTTTCATGCTGTTCATGGGGTTCTCAAGGCAAGAATACTGAAGTGGTTTGCCATTCCCTTCTCCAGTAGATCATGTTTTGTCAGACCTCTCCACTATGACCCGTCCATCTTGGGTGGCCCTAACATGGCATGGCTGACAGTTTCATTGAATTAAGACAGGCTGTAATCCATGTGATCAGTTTCATTAGTTTTCTCTGATTGTGGTTTTCATTCTATCTGCCCTCTGATGGATGAGAACCTTGTGGAAGCTTCCTGATGGGAGAGACTGACTGTGGGGGCCTTGGGTCTTGTTCTGATAGG
>SJYT01066692.1:121619-152646 GCA_006410635.1 Cephalophus harveyi
CTGAAAGAAGTCTGAAGAGACAGAAGAAATTTCAGAGGAACTTTCTTACTCACTGTTGGGAATAAGTTATTTTCCAGCCTCATATTGTCTTCTTTTAAAATTCATTTATTTAAAAACAAACAAACAAACAAACAAAACAGAAAAATCTATCCATAATCTGATACATTAAAATAGTTGTTGATAGCATTATCATTGATACCAATTTTTATAACTAACATTCAATTTGACAGTTTCAATTATGGTTTCCAATCTGATCAGAGTCTCTAAGACACAGATCCAAGGTTGGATATTTACTGGGCGGTGGCTTTATGTTTAATTAAAGGAGGAAACATGTCTGCTTTCAGTTTGCCCAGAGTGCTTGCTTAGCATAAGGATAATCAAGAACAGTGGCTTGGTGAATGTTATTATTTCATTGCTAAGTCATTCCTGACTCTTTTGCAACCCCAGGGACTGTAGTCTGCCAGGCTCTTCTGTCCATGGGATTTCCAACAAGAATACTGGAATGGGTTGCTATTCCCTTCTCCAGGGGATCTTCCCAACCCAGGGATCAAACCTGTGTTTTCTACATTGACAGGCAGATTCTTTACCACTGAGCCACTGAGAAGCCCAAAGGACATGGATAATTGAGATGGATGGGGATCCTTCCTGGAAGGGCTTAAAGGCACAGAGAGGCCCAGGTAGGGTCACTTATAAGCAGGGCCAGAGGACAGCAGAGTGTGGTCCAGTGAGCATCCTGGGAGGAGAAGAAAAAAATGGAAATGAGTCAGAGTATCACAGAGACTGGAAGCCACAGGTGGGGGTAGCTCTATGGAAGATTTGCTTTAAATCCCCCTCCCCCCTCTTCAACTCCGGGTGTGGAGTCATACAGGCATGGGGAGCGTGTGGCACATGCAGAGCTTTGCAGCTTCCTCTGCTTGTACGGATGCCACTATCCAACAGGGAACTCACTGGCTTACAAAGCCCAGCTTACTGGGCCAGGGTACCTGGATCCAGCTTCCACATGCAGGGACTCCAGCTTCTGGGAAATGCCCAACCCAAGGAGTTGTGTACAAGAGATAAAGTATTCAAATCACTGAGCCAGATGCCATCCATGCACCAAGCAGAGGCTTAATAAATATTTCTTGAATGAATAAAATAAGGAATGAATGGATGGATACAAGTTAACTCCCTTGGCACATTCTGATTCCTACAGGGTCTGTGATTTGGAGACCAAGGGAGGCCCCTAAGTGATCTTGCCAATGTGGCTAACCACTTGGGGGCTGGGAGTGCACCTGAAATATCAGCCTAGCCAGGGTCCCACGTGCTAGTGGGGAAAGATAGGAAGCACAGATCATCACTAAGCTTAATCCAGAGTGCACTCTCTGCCAGGGAGCCTTTCAAATGCACTGCACGTCTTAACCTTTTAATCGTCACTATACATCTATAATGTAGACACAATTACTAACCCAAACGGCAGATAAGAAAACTGAAACTCAGAAAAAGTAAACCACTTGCTCATCGACACTCTGCTGGGACTGACCCCATTAATAAGAACCATAGTCCAAATACTACAGCCAGATGGAGGCTGTTCTCGAGGAAGAACATGAACACGGGAATCCCCAGGAAATGGATGACTCACAGTCAGGTGGGAGGTGGTCTGGACTCAAAGTAGTCCATTAAATTTGGCAGAAAACAGTGCCAGAAACCAGATTTAAGGGGACAAGGACTTCCCTTAAGAAGAGGCATGTGGCAATAATTAGGCAGAAATTTTAGATGCCAGAAAACTATAGAGAGCAGGAAGACATTGTAAGGAATGGGGCAAAGGAACAAATTCATTGCATTTGGTGCATATGGCAGAGATCAGGAGAATCTTACAGTCTCCCACAGACAAAGGAACAACCCTGGGCTAGAGCTGTGAGACTCTATTCCTTGTGTGCAAAATCCGTTCCCTGTGTGCAAAGACCTGGCTGCAGAAACTCTGCCGGTTTTGCTCAGGATCTGAATCGTCTGGATGTGAAGGACTCAGAGGGACTGTGATTACTGAGGTCAGAGCCCAACACATGTATGCAAAGACAAGCACAGAAGGGAGCCATCTGTCCCAGGGAGGGAGAACAGGTGGCAGGCAAGCGGTCCTGGCAAGAGGTCCTGAGATGGACTGGAGCAACCGGAGTGGACATTCAAGTAGAGGATGAGCAGACAGCTGGCAGATGGGTGGCATCAGGTGTCCGGCATTCATACAGGTGGACCACCAGATGTTACCTATTGGAAAGATAGCTGGCAATGTGTGGCAGTAGTCTGTGTGAAGTCCTTGCAAGGCACTGATGAGATCTGAGCACAACAGGATGGCCAGACATTCAAAAAGCATGATGGAATTCCACCAACGGGTCCATGGATACCTCACTATCCAAATTGTCTGCTCTCCAAACTCAAGTATTAGATAGGGTTGGGTGGGAAGGGATTCTTGTATCAGGGTCTTAGGAAGATTGAGTTCCATGGAGAATATTACCCTGAAACTGGAAAGACTGGGAAGAACCTCAATGCCAGTGAATTTAGGTTTCCCAAATAAGCATTCCATAGCCTTTACTGGTAAGGTCTCAGTCCTATGAGAGGTCCGGCAGGCTATCATGTCCGGAGCCCCTGGACAATGTGCCGATTAAAATTCCGGTTCCTTGTACACCGATTCTCCACCCTGTAAGAGGCCCCACACAAAGAGCCCCAACCCATTAGAAAGGAATTACACTCCAGGCCCAGGAGCCTGCTGTGGAGGCCCCGCCCCGTGGCCCCAAGTCACATGACGCCCCACTCAACACAGGGCTCGGAGGAGTGCTGATAGGTGCGGATGGTCATACCTCACTATCCAAATTGTCTGCTCTCCAAACTCAAGTATTAGATAGGGTTGGGTGGGAAGGGATTCTTGTATCAGGGTCTTAGGAAGATTGAGTTCCATGGAGAATATTACCCTGAAACTGGAAAGACTGGGAAGAACCTCAATGCCAGTGAATTTAGGTTTCCCAAATAAGCATTCCATAGCCTTTACTGGTAAGGTCTCAGTCCTATGAGAGGTCCGGCAGGCTATCATGTCCGGAGCCCCTGGACAATGTGCCGATTAAAATTCCAGTTCCTTGTACACCGATTCTCCACCCTGTAAGAGGCCCCACACAAAGAGCCCCAACCCATTAGAAAGGAATTACACTCCAGGCCCAGGAGCCTGCTGTGGAGGCCCCGCCCCGTGGCCCCAAGTCACATGACGCCCCACTCAACACAGGGCTCGGAGGAGTGCTGATAGGTGCGGATGGTCATCGAAGGCCTCAGGCCCTCCATGGGAGTGTGCTATTTCACTGTGCTTGCTAACAAAAGGAACTGAGTGGAAGCTCCCTGCACATATGCACTCTCCAGACTTGTGGGGGCGTGGCCTCTGTCCCACTCTTGGCATGCTTCTCCCTTTCAAGAGCGAGACCTCTTTGGCTCTCCTTGGCTATAGCCAGTCTTTTCTGCTCACCTCTGCCCGCACTGTGGTCCTCCTGGGCCTCCTCTGGAGTGGACGGCAGACCCGTCAGCCCTAAGGACGAGGACAGAGGAAACAGCCCAGATTGGGTGCTCTGCAACCGGAGCCGCCACCAGCTCTGTGGGCTCCCGTGGCCCACATGGGTCTGGCTCCCAGACAAACCCTTCAGCCTCAGGAGGCCACATGGCTCCCTCTCTCTGCGCTCTTTCAGCTCCTCAAATGTCTCTCAATGTCTCCTTCCACGGGTCTTTATACTTGCTTTTCTATCTGCCTAAAACCATCCTCTTTCTCCCCTTCATCACCTAGGTATCCTTTGCTGTTGTTAGTTAATTGCTAGGTTCTGACTGACTGTTTGCAACCCAATGGATTGTAGCCCACCAGGCTCCTCTGTCCATGGGATTCTCCAGGCAAGAATACTGCAGTGGGTTGCCATTCCCTTCTCCCGGGGATCTTCCCAACCCAGGGATCAAACCTATATCTTCTGCATTGGCAGGAGATTCTTTTATGCAGAGCCTTAGACCTCAGCTAAGCCATCACTTCCTTCAGGAATCCTCCTCTGACCCCTGAGGAGACACACGTTCCCTCCGTGAACACATGGTCAGCAGTTACTTGTGATAGCTGTAATTATATATCCATTCTTGTGCCTGTCTGATTCATGTCCTGTTCCTTCTCTGAGCTATAATGTTACCTATTTCATTCACTACAGCTTCCAGAACAGGACATGATCCCTACTGGATGCCCAGTGGAGGGTTGTTGAATGAATGAATGAGTGATGTCCTTAGGGAACACACTCACAGTCTCAAGTTATATTTGCATAAGCGCACAATGCTGGCAGTGAAAGTAACCTGCCAGTATGCTTGCGATAAGGACTGATTCGTAAGGCATCTGCGAAGACCTCCCAGGGTGCCTGGCACATGGTGGCAGCCTGTCCCTTCTAATTCCCTTGTTCTCTTCACATCTCCTTCCCTCTGCTGGGGTCTAATCTGCACTTAGACTGGAGACATACAACATGCTAAGCACAGTGATCAGGATGCCAGACTGATCTATCGTGTGGCCATAGCAAGGCTGTATTTCTTCTAAGTCTCAGTTTTCTCACCTTTAAAGTGGGGGTTTTAATAACGCTTGCCTCATAGTGTTTTCATTGATGGTACACGTAACAGTGCTTAAAATAGTCTCTGACATGTGAGATTTGGGAATTAATGGTTGTTGTTATTGCATATATCTTTATATCTCTATTACAGGGACTCAATTTGACACTCACGGGAAAAGAATTATGAAAACTGGCCCAGAGTTTGCCATACCCCAAATATTCTATTAACATCTCATATATTTAACCAGCTAGATAGCTATCTGTCTGGCCAGGCAAGGAGTCCTTCAAAACCAGGGAACACTCCCATGCTCTTTTGGTTAGAAGATTGCCTTGTGTAAGTTGGCTTCTCAGCCTTGTCAACTCAGTTAAAATGCATTTTGCTGAGTCTTGAAAATGCTTTCTTGATCATATTTCCACTTATCCTTTCTGAATACAGCTCTGTTAGAACCCTGCTAAGATTGGCAGTTGCATTTCTCAATTCTCAAAGGACATCCCAGAGGATAAAGAAAAATTCTCTCCACTGCAGTTGGCTATGTATTACTCAAAACAGGGTTCACAGAAGACTGGCTTGAGCTCTAGGTGGACAAGGGGAAAAACTGCAAAGGATGAGCCAAATAAATGAACAAAGAAGCAAAAAGAAATGAAAGGAAAAAAGTCCTAAAGAAATGAATATTTTTTGCCATCAGGACAGACTGTAACCAAGGTCTTGAATGGAAGCAAGACCACCTTAACGAGGAGCATTAGGGAGAAGTCCATGGTAAAGTCAAGATTCACCCATGAGGTTTCTCCAAACAGGATATTACGAACAGGGGGCTGAGATTCCACTGAAGGAGCCCAGCAACAACTCCTTATCCTCAAGAAGAGGGTCTGCAGAGTTAGCTTGCAAGTAAGCCTCATAGTGGTATACCCACTAGAACAAGGAGAACTGCTTAAAGAAACTCTGATGAAAACATAGGACAGAGCAGAGAGAGGCTGAGTAGGTCACTGGATATTCTTTGGAAAGACCCCTATCACCAGCACTGCCCTGCATGTGGATTTAACTTCAGGCAGTCTCTACAGGTCTGGAATTAGAACTAAGATGATTAATGAGCCTCCTTTGAGCAGGACAGGGTTAGGCTCCACCTTTCCCCAGGGGAGATGAAAGGTGCTTTTGGTGGGGTGTGATCACCTACTCCGCAAGCTGCATGGTGCATGCTAAGTCACTTCAGTGGTGCCCAGCTGTTTGCAACCCTATGGACTGCAGCCTGCCAAGCTCCTCTGTCCAAGGGATTCTCCAGGCAAGAATACTGGAGTGGGTTGCCATGCCCTCCTCCAGGGGATCTTTCCAACCCAGGGATTGAATCCGCATCTCTTATGTCTCCTGCATAATCAGGCAGGTTCTTTACTACCACCTTGGAAGCCCAAGCTACATGGTACACGGATTCTCAAAGACTTCAGTGATTCTTCAGTATTAATAGGGTCAAAGAGGAATATTTGAGAGTAAATAAATGAACCATATATACTATGGAATGAATGATAGGCAATTATATGCAGGTATTTTTTGGTGCACACCCACACATACATACTTATCAAGCTGTAATAGATATGCTTTGGGATTCTGTATTATCCCTAATCATTCCCTCAACACAAAATTAAAGAACTGCTTAATCTTCTTGGTCAGGTAGCTGCAAAGAAAATCTCTCTTCCCTAGTCATGTTTTCCTCCTCTTCTCTACTTCTCCCTAGTTCATTCATTTTTCCATTTTCACTTTTGCAAATTAGAAAAACAGGGTAGCCTTTGAAACCAAAAGAGACCAGAGCTCAGATGGCTTTGTGCCATTACCAAGTCTATAGCCTCTGGCAAGTTGTTAAACTCTGAGCCCATTTCCTCCATTAAGAGAACCAGAATAGCCATAATTACCTTAATAGTATTGGTACAAGGATTAAATGTCATCAAAAGGTAAAATACCTTTAAACATGCCTAGCAAGAAACAAGCTGCATGGTGCCTGCTAAGTCACTTCAGCAGTGCCCAGCTGTTTGCAACCCTATGGACTGCAGCCTGCCAAGCTCCTCTGTCCAAGGGATTCTTCAGGCAAGAATACTGGAGTGGGTTGCCATGCCCTCCTCCAGGGGATCTTTCCAACCCAGGGATTGAATCTGCATCTCTTATGTCTCCTGCATAATCAGGCAGGTTCTTTACTACCACCTTGGAAGCCCAAGCTACATGGTACACGGATTCTCAAAGACTTCAGTGATTCTTCAGTATTAATAGGGTCAAAGAGGAATATTTGAGAGTAAATAAATGAACCATATATACTATGGAATGAATGACAGGCAATTATATGCAGGTATTTTTTGGTGCACACACACACATACATACTTATCAAGCTGTAATAGATATGCTTTGGGATTCTGTATTATCCCTCATCATTCCCTCCACACAAAATTAAAGAACTGCTTAATCTTCTTGGTCAGGTATCTGCAAAGAAAATCTCTCTTCCCTAGTCATGTTTCCTCCTCTTCTCTACTTCTCCCTAGTTCATTCATTTTTCCATTTTCACTTTTGCAAATTAGAATAATAGGGTAGCCTTTGAAACCAAAAGAGACCAGAGCTCAGATGGCTTTTGTGCCATTACCAAGTCTATAGCCTCTGGCAAGTTGTTAAACTCTGAGCCCATTTCCTCCATTAAGAGAACCAGAATAGCCATAATTGCCTTAATAGTATTGGTACAAGGATTAAATGTCATCATAAAGGTAAAATACCTTTAAACATGCCTAGCAAGAGGAGGGCACCCCACTCCAGTACTCTCGCCTGGAAAATCCCATGGACAGAGGAGCCTGGTGGGCTGCTGTCTATGGGGTCGCACAGAGTCGGACATGACTGAAGCGACTTAGCAGCAGCAACAGCAGCAAGAGGAGGCAAAATCAATGATAATTCTCCATTTTTTCTTCCATATTTTAGTGCACTTTGGATTCTTCTAATATTTACTTCAGGGTTTCACAATAACCACTGAGAACTTTTCAACTCACCCTTCCTCAAAGTTTGGAGTTTAATCTAGAATCTTTGTCAACCACGTAAAAAGCTCTTTCTCACCGTTGCTCTTCCTACTCTGCTATTCTTAAGAACTGTGCACCTCTTGAATTTGGGGAGATCGCCTCTGTCTTGATTCTAAATTAATTATTGGAGAAAGATTTGGCTTCTCTTATTCCTCTCTGCGTAATGTTGAGAGGAGGAGATTTTGGTTTTTCAAGGCAAGAGAACCACTTTCACATTAAATTCCCATTACAGATTTCCCTCTAGTTCACAAAGTCATTGCAAATTTAAAACGTGACCCTAAGTAATTTAACCATCTCTTGTATTGCCACAGTGATGCAGACAAAGCAAGAGATAGCTACTATTCATACTGTATTTGGATCTGAATCCTCTTGTGCTCAGAGCTGAGAAGAGGGTCCATATGTTTGGCCTGGACAGGCAGGGGCTTTGGAAATCAACCATTGTAGTTGGCAGGGGTGTGGATCTCTGGACTGGTCAGGGCAGAGTATTCATATAATTGAAAGTAATTATGTTAACAAAAAGGGGAAGTGTAAGGGCACCTCATAATTGCAAACAGATGTGTGTAAATAATGGCAGCCAGTCTTTCAGGGGCCCCACCGACTGATGCTTCAGCAGGAATCCAGAGCCCCAGTGGGACAGTGAAGCTTTAGCATCTTTGATGGCCCAAACATGGCAAGTCAGAGTGATTGAGCTATTTTCAGAGAACACTGTACACCAGGCAATCAGATACGGAGGGTATTATAGTCAGAAAAACACTGGTTTTAGAACCAGATCATCTGATTTAAATAGAAGATATTTACTTAATGGCACAAGTATGTCTCAGGAGCTATATAGTCCGTCTTGCTTTCCTTGCCTCTAAAATGGGTAGAATAATATCCATCTTATGGAGTTGTTAGTAGAACTTGCAAATTACAGGTAAGTTGTCTAACATATAACAGGCACACAACAGTTACTAGTCCAACCAACATCATCATATGCAGTGTCCGACCTGTTCTCCCTGCTTCTATTCTAACATTATGTGTTCCCCGGAGGAATTTTTTAAACGTTAAGTCAGAACACTCAACTGCTCAAAACTCTAATCACTTCCCATCACACTTGGACTAAAATCCAAGATCCTCTTCCTATAAGATCTGGGCTCAGCTCCTGGGATTCTCCAATCTTCTCTCTTCCCACTTCTCCTCTTTCTAATGGCCTCCACCCAAGATCTTCTCTTGGTCTTTAAAGCATGTCAAGTTTATGCCACAGATATACGCATTCTTGGCTACTTATCATCACTTATTTCCCAGCTTCAATAAGATAGCTCAAAAGAGACTTTCCTCACCTGCTGTCTGGCTGTGTTTCCTAGAAACAGAGCCCCTGAGAGAAGGTATGGCAACGCATGCTTTGTTTAAAAGTATATGCTTAGGAAAAACCTGCAAATGGATGAAGGCAACAAGGAGGGGAGAACAAGAGAAAGAGAGCAAGGACATGGTCTTAAATGTGGTCTTTGGTAGCGTCTAGCTTGGCCTGATCTCTGGGCTATGGTGGTGGGGGGTCTGGAGCATAAATCATTCCTCACAGGTCCCCAGGCTTGAAGGAAGGAGCCAAGCTTTTGTTACTCTGTATCAATCCATCATTGGCTGCCTCCAAGGCATCTTCTATAGGCCAAGGACAATTCTCCTGGAAAAGTTTCACGTTTAAGCCACTGGCCACAGGATTATCCTCCAACAGGAGGATGTGTGCACTGGTTTGTTAATAGGATCTAGCAAGACATCAGCTCAATTGCTACAATCGCCTGGCCCTGCATTGCCATCTATGTGTTATCTATGTGTTAACAGAAACCTAGGTTAACTTTTAGCTTACGTTCATTTTCTGCCATTTCCTTGCTTAATTAGTTGATTTTACTCTCTACCTGACTAGACCGTAGGATCTTGAGAGCAGTGATTTTGTCTATTTTGTTTGTAGACACATCTCTAGACTCTAGAACAAACACTGGCTTATTGAGTGAGTGTTGATTGTCCTACACCTTTTCCTTGAATGGAAAAAACTCTGTTCAGATAAAGGATGTGTTAAAACAAAATGAGAAGACTGACTTGTCCATCGTCCTTATCATGGCTACCTGCTCCTTGGAGTGCCTTTGTTTCCTTGGCCGTTTTCATGTCCCATCAGTCATTATTTGACTGTCTTATTTTTTATTGCTTTTATTTTTTTTTAAAAGGTTCCAAAGAAACTTGCTAATAAACTGTGTTTTCTAAAACAATGATATCTGCCACCAGGGAGGCAGAGTCAGCTTTCAGCACTTATCCTGAAATATTTACAGAACAGATTTGAAGAAAGGGGAGAGAAGAGCTGTCTCCAGAAGCTTATATCCTCAGTTTATTAAATATGACTTCCCCCCAAAGATATTCCCCAACCAGTTCATTGCTACTGGGGCCCAATTTGATGGCGCATTTGCGGTGGAGGAAGCGGTTCTCCCCTCAGCTCATTCACAGGGATCAAAGCACAATCTGTCTGCGGGGTGCTGTTGCCTGCCTCTGCCTTCTCATCTTTGGGGAAAGGAGATTATGGCCAAACAGCAACATGTTAGAGGATTAATGGGATAATGAGATGTGTACTTCTGGCTCTTGCTTTGTCTACACAAGTCACACCCCACCCCTGGTGAAACATGATGGCTGCCAACAGCTTTTGTAGTAGCCTTTCTGATAGTTCCAGCTTCCCATGGACCCTCCAGCCATCAGAAATTCAGATCGTGTGACAAATTCTGGACTATTTAAATAAGGTATCAGAGGCATGAGGGAAAACGAGGCAGTTGCATGTAGGAAGGTATGAGAACCAAGTCATGAGGTCTAGGACAGTGTAATAAAATAATACAATGATATTTGGAGGCCTTGTAAAGCATCAAGTATGGTGCTGAACAATTTCAAACATTTTATCATTGGATTCTTTTCAAATGCCATGAGGTACACAGACTGTTTGTGTTACAGATGAGAAAACTGATATACATACAGTGTATGCAAATTACCTTATATCACACCGTTGGTTTGGTGGTTATTATTTTGCTTGTCCAGTGATCATTTGCCATGATTCAGGTCATCATACCCTGATCTGTCTTTGAAATGCCTTTTCTCAACTTTTAGTACGCATTGTGTTAAAATGGGGCTGACTCCGTCCCATGGTCTGTGTCTGGCTAACCAGATTGTTCCATCATCCTGACCATTCTGTGAGTTCAGCATGGGCACGTGGCCTCGGCTAGATCTGTGATACTGCGCTCCTGCCTTTTTCTGGACATGTGAGGAGAGAGAATATCTCTTTCTTGTGATTGCTTGGGCAAGATAAGTGTAGCTAATTGTGATGCTGATATGAAGGGAAATATATGAAAAACAGAGACATATTGCTGGTGCCTTTGCTTTAGATTTTGTGTCCCACCCTTGCTGAAGTTGGTGCTACTCATGGGTTTTTTTAAGCCAACACTTTTCCTTTATTCCTCAAGATAGTTTAAAGTGGATTTCACTCTCTAGCAATTGGATGAGTCCCAAGATAGAATTAAATACGTAATGGCCGACCTTGGATAGTAACTGAAGGATGGCTGACCCCTCAATGCTTGTATACATAGCTGGAGAGCAGATACGCTCTAAGGATCATGCAAGGGGAAAGGATTCAATATTTAGTCTGCTTTTTCTATTGAATCTTTGACTATTTAAAACACAGCTTTTATTCAACTAGACATGGAAATAGCCTAGAAGAGAGAGAGCGAGACTAGGAAAACAGATTGAAACCCTGGAGAAACCTGAGCTCAGTATCAGCCAGTACCTGCTTCAAATCTCAACTCTGATGTTACAAATCAAAATGTGATAATAAAACCTATCTCCTAGGGTTATTTTGAGAAATAGGGAACAGTATTCTTGTAAAGCCCTGAACCAGTGTTTTTTCTAGTCACTAACTCTTCTGACTCTTTGCACTCCATGGACTGTAGCCCACCAGGCTTCTCTGTCCATGCAATTTCGCAGCAAGAACACTGGAGTTTGCTTGCATTTCCTACTCCAGGGGATCTTCCTGACCCAGGGATTGAACCCATGTCTCTTGCGTCTATTGCATTGGTGGGAGGATTCTTTACCACTAGCGCCACCTGGGAAGCCCCAGCTGACTACTGACACTCACAAATAGTGGTTTAGGAAAGTAGTTAGGGGTTTTCACCCATGCCCACCCACAAATAGTAATTTCTTTTTTAAAGGATGAGTAAATGAGGCACTTTGGGGCTCATTCTCTAGCAATTTGAATAACTAAGTGTATTTGTACTTTATAGAGTCTTTGAGGGAAGGCATGTTTCTAAACAAACCCAACCTAACTAATAGAAAATCATGTTTCAGCCAAATAACTGAAGCGTCTTTGACATCTTGTCAAATAACTGATTTGACTGATTTGTCTCTCCCCTCTGAATAAAGGTTGTCTGGATCGATCAAGCCAAGGAGGTTTCTTGACAACCTGTAATAAGAACAGGACCATCCTTCATCTCCATGCTGGGTCCTGAATGGGGGACAGGTGTGTACAAGGTCATCTGCACTCAAAGAGTCCCTTAAAGTTAATGACACGTGCTAATGAAAAGCTAGTTAGAGTTAGGGCACAGATAAGGACTAGGGGAAAAGTTTAGATAGATTTTCTTCTTAAAAAAGGGGTAATGCCTTTATTATCTTTCTGCTATAGGTAGCCTGTGGGGTCAGTCAAGGACCATGTGCATAGCAGGGCGGAACAAAACTGCGAGGGGGTGGATGGCCAGATCCCAGACTTAGCTGAAGTTACTAGAAACCATTTATTTATCATGCATTTATTGAGAGCATACTATGTTCCAGGAAGCATTCTGGGATACAGATAAAATTCTCCTCATGGAGCTTAAAATGGAAGGGGAGGAGACAAACAAAATAATGAAAATATGTAGCATGTTAGAACAGGATAAGTTCTGTGAAGAAAATAATAAGGCAAGGAAGGGATATCAGAATAATAGATACCATCAAAGTACAGGAGGCAAAAGTTACCATTTAAAATGGAATGTGTGTGTATATTACCATATGTGAAACAAGATTACCAGTCCAAGTTTGATGCATGAAACAGGGCACTCCAAGATGGTGCAGTGGGACAACCCTGAGGGATGGGAGGGGGAGGAAGCTGGGAGGGGGATTCAGGATGGGGAACACATGTACACCCATGGCTGATTCATGTCAGTGTTTGTATGGTAAAAACACTACAGTATTGTAAAGTAATTACCCTCCAATTAAAGAAATTAATTTTAAAAATGAATGGAATGTTTACTGAAGACCTCAATGAAAGGTTGTATTTGATGGGAAAAAATAAAAGGAGGGAAAAGAAAAAACAGTGGATTTCTGGAAGAAGAGCATTCCTCTGAAGGAGAGGCCTGCCTAGCATGTTGGCAGACAGCAAGAAGGAATCAAAGGGCGAAGAAGAAGGCAGGAAGTGGGATCAGGTTGTGGGCAGCCTGGAGTAGAAAGGGTAGGGTGGGGTGCCTGAAAGCCCTTTCCTCCTTGGAGCAGAGGGAGCCCCCAGCTGGTTCCGAGCAGCTTTACTCACATTTAATGAGCCCCCCGTCACTGCTGTGCTGAGAGTGAACCCTGGAGTCTCGTGAGAAAGGGGAGCAAGACATAGGGAAAAAGACCAAGCAAGCGGTTATCACAATAATGCAGGCGGCCTGTGAGAGGGAGTTAAACAGGGGAGGCGGCAGTGCAGGGGATGAGGCGAGGCTGGCTTACAGAATGTTCCAGACTGTGGTCAGCCTTCACCTATAGACAGGGACAAAACAAGTGGTCATCTTGCTGGAAAAGGCCCAAAAGACAAGTTTTAAAAACTTGAATAAAATTGACAGTGTCTCAGGTCAAGGAGCTTAAGGCCGGTTAGCACAGTACCATGCTGGAATCATAAACTATAGTACACATTCATAATCCCTCAAGCCCTAAAAGGAAATGAAGCTGGTGGGGACATCAGAGGGTGAGGCGTGGCCAAGGGTGCTGACTGGTGTGTGGGGGCGGGAGTGTTCCAGAGGCCCCTTGGATGTCCTACGTGCACGGAGGCAGAAACAAACTTCATGGAGCCCCAGCAGGTGAAGGAGGGTGTCAGCTGAGGAGCACCTCCAAGAAACAAGGTGGAAATGGGGTCAGCAGAGCTGGGCAGCGTGGACTGCACTTTGTGCTCTTTGGGAATGGTGTTTCAGGTGGGGAGGGTGTGGATGGGAAGGACGGTGGATGCCAAGGGCCAGCCTCATCAAGGTTTCCTTTTCGTGGGAAATCAGAGGGAACACATAAAGCAGCTGCTTCTCTTCCTGAGAATGACACTGATTGAAGAGGATCCTTCCGAATTTCATTGCAGAAAATGAAGAACGGCTCCTGGTGCGGGTGATTTTCTGCCTCCCTGACCCAGTGCTGCGGCGGGAGAAGGCTCATCCTTCATGCTGTTGCCTCCGTGCCAGAGGGCGGCACTCCCCTTAGGGTGCCATGCATCTCTCACCTGGCAGAGTCCTGGATACGACAACAGTCAGAGCTCATTTTGTTAATCTTTCAAATCCTCTGGGCCAGAGATCAACCCCTGGCAGAAGCCTGAATCTGAACGTGAAAGGAAACACAAGAGACAAGAGTATACACACGTTAACCATTTCCTCTCAACCAGGCTTCGTGCCAAATGCTTCTCATGTCCCATCCTATGTAACTTGCAAAGCCCCCTCAGAGGCAGGGTCTAGAAAGTGACTGAATCAGTGAACTAAAAACAGTTCAATGACTTACTCCAGGACACTTCCTCCCCATGTTTCTCATCCCAACATCATGATCTCCCCGGGCCTGCTGCTGTCCATGGTCCTGCCTGGCACGAGCCTGCAGATAACAGGCAAGGGAGTGCGGGCAGGCACATATGTTTTCCAAGCATATCCTTTGTGACAGCTTTTGAACTGGTTTTACATACAAGGTTTCTGTTAACCTTCATCATGTTTGCTTGAGGAAACTTCCATTTCTATGAAGAAGCTCAGAGTGTTTTCCCAGCCCATGAGGAGTTTGCTGGGAGGACAAGGGAGACCCCAGTATGATCCCAAATTCCATGCTCATGGGAGCATGAGCCCTGGGGAGCCTTGTTGGTTGGACAAAGTTCAGACACAGTTCTCTGATTCTCTTCATCAAGAGGCACAGAAATTAAATTCAGAAAATCAGACTTGTCAGAATTAGTGAGACTGGAGTATACCAAAGAGGCATCCAGGATTCTCTGCTCACTTGGAGAGCAGAGAGGAGAGTGGGGATTGTAACTTGCTCACTGTCATTATCAAGAGTGTTTGTGGGCATAGGGCTCCATAGAGCTGACATTGCCACTATCTGTGTGACCTCACACGTGTTGCCTAGCCTTTCTGTTTCCTCAGCCACAAACTATATTTGATATAAGAATTTGCTTCCTCCCGTTTCTTGTGAGGATAAAACGAGACACTGTTTAATATCATTTAGCACCGTGCTTACCGTGTGTGTGCGGGATAAGTCCTGGCGTAGCACTGGTTGCTGAAGGACTCATACACTGTACACGCAACCAGTCTTTCACTGTCAATAGAAGCTTGCTCTGCAGGGTCATATTTATCTGAAGCTATTTAGAGTCATCATTACAAGGAAGAGATGAGAAGGAAAGAAAGGGAACAGGAGACAAAGGACAGGAAACCTTGCGGATGATGCTTGAGGATACAGGTGGGGCCACGTTAACATGTGTAGGAGCACACTGGCTCAGGAGGCCACTGATAATCAGAACTGCTTTTCCAGGAGCCAGTAGGGTCCCATGGTAGTAGAGTGAGGAACACTCAGACCTGAGTCAGTGGTAATGGGTAGAGAAGGAAAAGAGGGACCTTATCTTATCTTCAAGGTCATTTTCTAATGAAAAGTGTTACAAGCCCCCCTTGCCTGCTGGGGCTCAAGCATGGTTGAGGGGGTGACTTCATCTTCACTTCTGCTTCATCAAAATTCCCAGCCATCTCCTGTCTGACCACCCAGCCCTTCATTCTAGCATGTGTGGTAGGGACTGGCTGCCTGGATGTATTTATCATGCAAATAGTTGCAAATTTTCTGCTTGACTTGCCCCAGCCCCACCATCCCACCCACACACACAGACACTTCCATCCCTTCTTATTTTGCTCCAATGGCTTCAAGAATTATTATTTCTAAAAAAAAAAAAAAAGAATTATTATTTCTCCTGTACTTTCTACTGAGAAAGACAGAATAGAGAAAACTAATCCTCAACTCAGGTTGTGGCTTCTAATTATCTTATTAAAACCATTTGGGTTCCTTAAGCCTTTTATGTTGGTACCCTAAAAAAAAAAAACCCTTCCTATTTTATGATGTCATTTTCAGGGATGTCTTAATACCTGTTGAGGAATTACAGGTGAAAAAAACTTTGCCGCATTTTTTTTTTTTAATCAAAATGTGATTCTCACATACAAATAGTCTTGGCTTTAAGAGGTCTGTAGGGAAAAGGTCAATCTGGAATGTTTACTCTTTACAATGGAGGCTCACCTGAAATGTCAGAGTTAGGAATCAGGAAGACTTGGAGAAGTCAAGCTTATCTTAAAATATAATAATATCTAAAAAACTGCCTTTGTTAGGCTGAAGATACTTCTCATTTGTCAAACCCGTGATTCTATCACCAACAGAATGAGAAACAGGTATAGGACAAGAGAGGACAGAAAACATTTATTTCAACGGGGAAAATAAGGAACTTATTCTAAAATGATTACTAATGTTCCATCTGCCCAATGGCAGATGATGCACTAGATATCTGAGTCACAGTATGGCAGTCTCTTTGGATACATCAAATTTTCAAAATGATCTAAGTAGATAAGGGTTAAAGATGGGAAAGTCACATCATTAGAAGTTTCCATGATTCACAAAATAGACTATCCTGAGAAGATGCCCAGTTACTCACAGGATGTCACTAACCCCTTATCTGTTCTGTAAGAGTACCACGTCTCCTCGTCTATCTGTATAGTTTTGTTTCTTATCCCATTAACCTCTTCTCTCTCTAAATCTGTGCTCACATGATATCTAAACACATCTGTGAGTTCCCCAAACCATCTTGCCCTGAACTATTCCAGATGGTTCTACCCACAATCTCCCCACTTTCACCTCGTACCTCAACCCTCTACCCCTTGCCCACAGAGCAGACTCAGCACAAACACCACCTCCTCTGTGAAACCTTTCCTGACCCCAACAAGCAGCCTTATGTCCTTCCTCTCTGCTATTTCTACCCAGCACTACTGAGCCTTGATCATCATCAGTCAGCATTAGCAAGTGGTAGAAAGAATAGTGTCACAAATATCCTATCTTTATATGTACCCAAGTATACATCATTAAGGTTTATTGACTCTTGGGGATTTCTTTTGTACGTATGGAGAAACTGAGAAAGTGTGCTGTTTTATCCTCAAGAAGTTATGTATCATGGGTATACACCTTAAGATGTTCAAGTGCTGGGCAATCCTTATTTGTGGATCAACTATGATGAGTGAGCCCAAAAACAATTATATGAGAAACTGCCATACTGGACACAAAGCAACACCAAAGCCATGAATCCATTTAATTCAATTCAATACACAATTATCCATCCCCTACTAGGAGCAGGCACTGTACTGCCTGCTGGTTGAGGATTTACCTAGCTCCAAGATAAGGTCTGGACATTGTGGAGTTACAAATTGAATAAGATTCTAGACAAGGCAATGATATATTCTCTTTGGGGTAAATGCTAATTTTGGAGGGATTTTTTTCTCTGATAGTTAGACCAATGGTGTTTCTTGTAGTTTCCATCTGTTATCCCTAGGTCTACTCCCTTGTGAGACCTATAAAAAATTCAGAGGTCTTTATATACAACAGTATAACTTTCTTTTTTAATGAGCTTTGTTTGGCTTGTTGTTGTTCAGTCATCAAGTCATGACCCATTTTTTGTGACCCTATGGACTACAGCATGCCAGGCTTCCCTGTCCTTCACTATCTCCCAGAGTTTGCTCAGATTCATGTCCATAGAGTCAGTGATGTTATCTAACCAGCTCATCCTCTGGTGCCCTCTTCTCCTTTTACCTTCAATCTTTCCCAGCATCAAGGTCTTTTCCAATGAGTTGAGTCTTTGCATCAAGTGGCCAAAGTACTGGATCTTCAGCTTCAGCATCAGTCCTTGCAGTGCATATTCAGGCTTGATTTCCTTTAGGATTGACTGGCTGCTCTCTCCCTTTTGTCTCAAAACATCTCTTCTTTTAGTAAACAGCTGTCTTCCAATTGATTCCTAATCTAAAACAATGGCTTCTACACCCGGGCACCTCTTCTCTTGACTACCCTGTCAATACTGCTCATAGAGTCGGCCAGCCAGGTCTAGACTCAGTGAGCAGCTGTGGTCTGAATCATGCTGCCATGCCCCACCTTCCTCTGTGTCACCAGCCACTTGAATAATCTGTCTCCTGAAGGCACTGGCAATTTGGGGGGCAAGTTTTGGCTCATGAGTCAGCATATTAGATACCTACATATCACATCCCTTTCTATTCTTGTCATGCAGAAACTTGATAGGAATATCATTATCGCCTGTATAAGTCTAGCATAAACGTTTGAATAGGATAAAAGCAATGTGCCTGCTCTGTCACGAAGCAGTGATTTCTACCCCGAGAGTCATGGGACAGGAAGAGAAGTGGGGTATTAACATAAGTTTGCCAATATTTTATTTTGCCATGTCAGGACATTGTTTGTTTATTTTAAAAAGGAAAGTAAAGAAAGTACCGCCATCTAGAATCACTATCATTTTATAAGAGAAAGGACAGACATGCTCTCACCTCTACCACCATTAATATTCTCTATATCATGGTCCCACTGCACACACTTAACCAGTATTTGTGAATAAATGGATGTAAAACTAAATATGATTTATAGGAAATATGCTCCACTGATTTACCAATTATCTCCAACAACTCTTGAGCTCAGTGACTATTGATATGATGGCAGGAGAAGTTTCATTTGTCAGAGGGGACTGACCAAGAGAATAGTTTACTGCCCTTGTGGGACAAGCGAAAACCTGTCTTGGATGACATGGTGTCCTGAGTCCTGCAAATACCTTGTCATCCAGAAGGCCTTAAACCCTGGTCCGACTATCTTCATACCCCACTGCCACCAACAGGATGACACAACCCTTTCCCACTACCTCCCGTGCCCACAGCTGTGAAAACTCAGAGTTACCACAGTCATCCCAGGGGGATGTACACCACCAAGGTTCCAGCTCCAAGGAGATTCATTTAATAAGTGGCTGAGTAACAGCACAGCTTTCCTCAGTCCACGGCTGATACAGCTGACTCCAGGCATCTTCATCTCCCCATCCTTCTGCAGCACTGCCTGATACGCTTCCCTGAAGCTCAGCTTTCGTCATAGCCTTCTCCAGTTCAAAAGTCTTTAATGATTCCCATTAGGCATAGAAAAAATCCTTAGGACCAACATTAACAGACTCTCACAATCTGACTTTAATGTATCCTTTCAACCTTGCAGTAGTTTGTCTTCAGCTCCCCTCTGGCCTTTTCAGCATCCGCTTAGCCTGTTAGTGAATGCCTGGGTCTCCTGTCCTCTGCTAGAGAATAAGCCAGGCGCCTCCCTGACCCCAGTACATTCTTGCAAATGTTACCTCAAATTACAACCGTGAGATGAGCGAATAAGGTAGGCAAGCACAGGTCAATGAAGCTCTATCTTTACTCAGTGACGCAGACCGTGACCAGTCCCAGCACCTAGTACAGGCTTAGGTACTCAGTATCTCAAAGTGAAAGTGTTAGCCTCTAGTTGTGTTCCAGCACTTTGTGACCCCATGCACTGTGTGTGGCCCACCAGGCTCCTCTCATGGAATTCTCCAGGCAACAATACCGGAGTGGGTAGCCATTCCCTTCTCCAGGGGATCTCCCCAGCCCAGGGATAGAGCCTGCGTCTCCCGCACTGCTTGCCTTACGGGGAAGCCCCACTCAGTGCATAGGACTAGTATAAAGAAAGGATAGAAGGCAAGAAGACAAGAAGAAAGCGAGGAAGGAAAGGAGGGCTGAGCTCATAGGAGGTCAAGATTTAACGATATTAAAATTTCAGCTGTTAAATTTTCTCTCTTGTACCAGAAGGCAAAGATTTGGGTGAATAATGCTGGGAGAGTGCAAGTGATTCAGACATTACGGATCAAGTCTGTCCAAAAAGAGTTAGGGAAGGCAGACACAGTCCCCCGTGACGGGCAGTGGGAAACAGTGTCCTCAGCAAAGGAGAGAAAAGCTGAAACTGAGAGCCTGAAGTAAAGGCAAGGGTGGTTAAGATGTGATGAAGATGAAACGCACACGTGCCTGATGGCGCCCAGCTGGTCCTTGTGCTTGTCTGCTCTGCATCCGGACCTTCTTCCAGACGCTAACTCTGCTGACCAATGGTCGTCCTTGACCATTATCAGACAGTAGTTTGCAGGCCCTCAAAGGCAACATCCACATAAAATCAACAGCTTTCCATAGATGTTTTCCCAGATCCTCTTCACTGTCCACTTTGGTGCTTTATCAGCCAGTTTCTACTTGTTCACCTTCATTTCTCCAGGACATCCAGTTTGTGACTTTCCTATAATCAACCACTTTTTCCTTCTTTAATAGACCCTGACTGACTCAGCTCCTTCCATGGCTTTGGAAATTCTGATCACTGTAATAAATTCCCTATTCCACAGTGCTCATAGTGGATCTCTTTCATGGTTGAACCAGACTGATAGGAAATGAGGAAGCATCCACAGCCTCAATCTTCTTTAGACAGGGAGCAGCCTGAGGAAGCTACTGTGTTGTAAACACGAACAATTTCTTATGTAAAAGGAGATGTATTAAAATGTTTCCAGGGCTTGTTTTAATCAAAGATGGTAAGACGGCAGACACAGAAATGACTGCCAT
Source organism: Cephalophus harveyi (assembly GCA_006410635.1). Classification (NCBI taxonomy): domain Eukaryota; kingdom Metazoa; phylum Chordata; class Mammalia; order Artiodactyla; family Bovidae; genus Cephalophus; species Cephalophus harveyi. The sequence continues at coordinate 142,135 of SJYT01066692.1, forward strand.
GAGGAAAAGGTTTCTCTTCACAGGCACAAGCTGAAGGCGGACTTCCCCGGTGGTCCAATGGTTAAGACTCCATGCCTCCACTGCAGGGGCCCAGGTTCAGTCCCTGGTCGGGGAACAGACCCCGCCATGTAGCATGGTGCAGCCCAAAAGAAAGCTGAAGGCATACAGTGGCATGCAGGGCCTTATGGGGAAGAACCACGGATGGCAGAGAAGGGCAGGTATAATCCAGAGACTTAATTGGGTTTTTGAAGGAGGAAATGGATGAAGCAGAGTAGAACATGCTAGGTTTAGGATTAGATTGTTTGAATAATATCACATAGGCTTTAGGCTATAGAAGTGGTCCCCAATTCTCAAGTGTCTTGCTCTGGGGTGATTGAGGTTAGAGGAATCATTGGCTTAGTGTGTGAGATTTAATAAAGGAAATGGTTAGGGGTATGGGGTCTGGATTGGTTGATATCAAAGGTGTACTGTAAAGGAAGCTGTTTCTAAGCCTTGGAAGGGGTATTCACTTGAGGATAAAGGTCGCAAATGTCAGAGCATCAAGAGTATAGAAATAAGAAAATACAGTCAATACAGGAGAGATGGCTCGGATAGGTAGAACCAAGAGCTCAGACAACAAAGTTAAAACCCAAGGAGAGGACTTCCCTAGTGATCCAGTAGTTAAGAATCCACCTGCCAATGCAGGAGACACAGATTCGATCCCTGATCCAGGAAGATCCCACATGTTTCAGAGCAACCAAGCCCATGTTCCACAACTCTCAAGCCTATGCTCTAGAGGCTGGGCACCACAGCAGCTGAAGTTTGTGCGCCCTAGAACCTGTACTCTGCAACAAGAGAAGCCACCGTAATGAGAAGCCCCACACCACAACCAGAGAGTAGTCCCCACTCACCGCAACTAGAGAAAAACTCACACAGCAACGAAGACCCTGCACAGCCAAAAATAAATAAATACAATTATTTAAAAAACAAACAAGGAGAATCTGATCTAACAAAGCTACCGCGGGAGCAAAACCAGGTCCTAATCAATGTACATCCCAAAGCAGGAGTCGTGAAATGTGCTGGACTTAAGAATTTCTATGGAAGAGTGATGTTTACATACCTCGTATTTCCTCCTTTTGTGAACATGAGTTTCTAGAGTAGTTATTCTATGCCTGTTCCATCACTGAATATTAGATTGTGTCTCTTTAATTCCTAGGTCTTCAAGTCAAGAAGAGCCATTCTGAAAGACTACCCCCAAGGAATGACCAGTCAGGGTAAGTTTCTCATGCACTCTGGAACATGATTAAATGATAAGATCCTGGACGTCAAACCTAAGTTTGATGTTATCATTGAATCGGATGTTTACGGTTCCTGGGGTATAGGGGAGTGTATTTCCATGTGGGAGGAATGCAAATGATCTGCGGCCACAGGATGAACTGCGGGTACAGATGGTGGTCATTTTTGTTTGTTTTTGCTGTTTCCTGAATCAAGATTTAAGATCTAGTCCCCTGCACTGGAATGTGGCCTGGTCTGGGTCTGCTTTGGAAGGGACCTTGCATATTTTGCAAGTCTGGATCTTAAGAGATGTGCAGCTTTTGTGTACCAGGCACACTTTCTCTTGGCGCCCAGAGGCTGAACCGTGAGACGCTCGAGCAGTTAGTCTGGGTGGAGGACCTGCTCCAGCACACTCTCTAGCTGACAGTCCTAGCAAGCTCCCAGCCAGCAGCACTAATAAACATCAGCCATTTTGGTGTGTTAGCTTTGTGGTTCCAGCCTAGCCAAGCCTACTGCTGATAAGTGTTACTGAACCAAACTTGGATCTGCTTGTCCAAGTGCAGTAAAGTGAATCTACTGAAGGAAGGTGGAGGAAGGTGCAGCATTTATTGCAAGGCATCAAGCAAGGTGTCCAGGCAGCTACTGCTTAAAAGGTTGTGGGGTACCTGATCAACTCATGGGTTTTCTTCTGATTGGCTGGTGAGGTGATTGGGAGTCAGCATCATCAACCTTCTGGTTCCAACTGGTGGGGGTTTCAGTATCTGCCAAACAGCTCAAAGGACATGGCTCAGAAAATTATCTTAACCCTTGAGAAGGAACTCAAAGTCTTTGTTTAGTGGCTAAACTATTATTATTTTACCTTGTTTTACTATTTTCCTGTCTTTCTGCATTTCTTTCCTTTCTTTTTGCATTTCTCCAATTAAATTTATTCTTTGACTAAAGTTTTTCTACAGAAAAAGGCAGACAGAAGACATGAGGGTGGGATCTGTTCTAGAAAGACCCCATAGGATCTTGCTTGGTTACCATAGCAATTCCAGCCAATAACATGAGGAGAAAAAGCACTCCAGCTAAGCTCATGTGAGCTGCAGAATTGTGAGAGATAATATTTTTGAGTTGCGTGTGTGTGTGTGTGTGTGTGGAGAAAGGGTGTGGTTGGTACACAGCAATAGGCAGCTGACACACGAGAATGGTATACTTGGAAATGCATCAAAACCATCTAGATTATAGGATTTAGCCTATGATCTCAGATGTTCCCAATGCACATCCTTCTAAGAGTCTACTTGCCTCTACACCTGCCCAAAGAACCACCTTCCTCTCAAAGAAGGACAGTCGCAAATCCGGCCTTTAGAGGGACACATTGAATTTTCTGTTTGGACTGATCTCATCTGTCCTTTGGGGAGTTTTGCTCTCCAGTTTCTTACAATAGCAGAAACAAAGAAATCTTCTTAAAAGAAACAAAATATGTGAAAATTTCTTTGGAGATTGATGCTCCTGGATAGAGAAGTAGAAGCATTCTATGGGTTCCAGCCATTCTGTTCTCATTTTGCTTTTATATTGCTGCCGGCAAATCTACATATCATAAAAGTATATCTCCACACTCTTATGACAAAACTTCTAAATTTCCTTTATAGATTGATGCCTCTGAATGAAGAGGTAATGTGGTTTATCTGGTTCTAGCTGCTCTGTTTTCATTTTGCTATTGTACTGCTCTTGGCAAATTTACATATCATAAAAAAGATATTTGTGCCTACTTGCCTGAAGCTTGTTAACATCTTTCCAGTGTTGCCTAAAACATGATTAAGATTATACGGGACAGTCATCGTGACTTGGGATCCAAATTAGGCCCACCTAATTTGACTAGTGCCCTTGAGCCCCTAACGTTGCTCCACCAGGTAAGGCAAATGGAGAGTCACAAGATGCACGTGGAAGTAGGCTGCCAGAGTTAGTGAATCGCAGTACAGTTCAGCCCATTAAACTAAAAATTCAGATAAGCACTAAATAATTTTTGGTACAATTGTATCCTATGCCAGTTTGGAAGTACTTAAACTAAAACCATATTTAACTGGATGCCTTGTATTTTACCTGAAAACCCTATCATAGTCTCAATAAGGTATAAGGAGGCCAAGTATGTTTCCTATATTTATACAGGAAATGTGTCTTTTAGAAATGTGTCTCTTTGCCTGCTTTTGTGGGGTCCACAGTAATGTGGTTATACTTTAACATGGGACATGGAAAAGTGAGATAGACTTCTGGAAACCTAGAACCCTGACATCTATTAGTGAGTGAGTGAAGTCGCTCAGTCGTGTCCGACTCTTTGCGACCCCGTGGACTGTAGCCCTCCAAGCTCCTCCGTCCATGGGATTCTCTAGGCAAGAATACTGGAGTGGGTTGCCGTTTCCTTCTCCAGGGGATCTTCCTGACCCAGGGATCGAACCCAGGTCTCCCGCATTGCAGGCAGACGCTTATCTATTGGACAGTTATAATGCATCCAGTATTTCACATATGTTATTTCATGTAAACGTCTCAACAACTCCAACAGATCTGAGTGTCACCACTTTGAGGGAATACTGGGAGAGGACTTGCCTGGGATCACATGGCTGGGAGACTGAAGCTCAGCTCTCTTATCAGAACCACCTGGTCCCCAAGCCCATGTGTGTATATCTCCACAATGTTCTGATCCCGAGGGTGATGTGGCAGGAGCTAGGAGGGTGTGAGGAGGGGGTGGAGTTCTTGCTATTTTCCTGTCACTCTTGTGTCCCCTTGCTGCATGACATTTGAGAGGCTTGTTGATAACTATATACTTTATTGAGGACAAATGAAGGTAAGAGAAAACAGGAAAGACACAGCAAAGACATAAATGTACCTCTTTTTTAATCTCTGAAGGAGGAATAAATCCTTATTCAGTGACTCAAACAGTCCCCTAGCCACTTGCCCTTGTCACGTACAGATGGCAGCAGATTCCTCTTCCATGGGAAGGGAGCCTAGTGGGCTGAAAGCTCTGCAGTGACCTTGCGGTTAAGTGATCCCTCTTTGGTCACTCAGAGTCCGAGTGGATCAGAGTCTATTTTTACGTGGAAGAGCCCCTTGGCACAAAGGAGATTTAGAATGACTCCACTTTTGAAGCTCCAGGACACGATTCTCTGTCCTGGAATATTGCAGGAGGGAATAAAGAGAGATGGAAATGAGGACACAGGGCAATGTCAAGTCAGCCATGGGCCCCTGTGCTTATAGGTCTCACTTATGCTGCATAGTAGGGAAGCAAGTCAAGTTTAGGAATTCGATTGTAAAAAGGTGGTAGATACTATATCATCTCCAAGCAGAGGTTTCCTTTTTCAAAAAGAGCAAGCCAATATTCAAATCTGAGATGTCAGCAGATTGGTATGTTTTCCATGAAAGACTAACGTCTCTTAGTCGGGTTAAGTAACACCAAACTGGTCTTGTATTTTCTGTCACTCTTTTTTGCATACTTGAGAGCTTGGAATAAACCAGTCACCATTTATGCTCCAGTTTGACCTAAATCATTTTCTGGAAGGACACTGATGTGAAAGAAAACCAATGGCCCAAAGCTGAACTGAGCAAATGATTCACAAAATGCTCTTGTCTCTGCTGAAGCATGTGGTCCTGATGCTGCTGGGAACCAGGATACAGGACAAGGGTCTTAGCTGGCCCTCAGCCATTCATAGACACCATAAAGGATGCTTTTATTCTGAGTCCACAGAGGCTTATATCACTACCAGGATTAGGACTCAGAAATGCTCATCGTAGACAAAACCCAGCAAATTCATTAAATGCACTTGTGTTTACCTACCAACCCTCCCAAATAGGAGCATCCCTTTTGCTTTCTGCAGCATGTCTTTTTGTATCTTCTGTGTGTATTTCTGGGATGGAGCTGGGAAATTTCGATAGATTTTCAAAGAAACCCATGACCCCTTTGGACAGAGAAGTTACAGATTACGCTTTACTGGTTTAGACAGCAAATCTGAAGAATGATTTGATATTTTGGCTAGACCAGAAACTGCCTTTCATTGTTTGGTTTTCAGGCAGTTTTCAGGGTGTAGGTGACTCACTGTCTTGAGTAGCAAATGCCTGCCAGATAAGTGCAGTGCTGGGATCAAACAAGTCTTATCCCTAGAGTCTTCTAATCCACTCTGGATGTGAGCATCAGTCTCCCTGGCTCACGTGTGAGTTGGCCTGGCTGAATGGAAGATGATGAGCATCAGCCCCGGTGGATCACTGCCAGACAATGACACAGCAAGAAGACCTCGCCAGGTCTATCTTCCAAAGCTAGTCTTTGTTGCTTCTTCTTTATTTCCTGGTTCACTGAAGACTAGTTTGTTCCATTGCTGTTGAACTGGCCCTTATGACTTGTGCTTGAATTATCTTGCGGAAGGCCTTCTCTTGTTCGAGAACTCATTCTGCTATCTTTGCCATATGCTGAAAGCATGGAAGAATTAACTCTCCCACTTCTGGAACTCCCCAACTACGACTGCTGAAGTCAATAGATGAATACTCAGCTCACCGAGGCTGTTCTTCGGTGAGTTAATCCTGCTGTGTGTGGTCTACACTGCTGTCTCACTCCTTGGTGAGGCCAAATCCAGGCGCTAAGATTCACAGATGCCTTACTAGCTTATCCTTTCTTGGCTGCCCTCCCTTCCTTCTGTCATTTCGCCATCCTCCTAGTGTTGCTTCCTGGGTGATCTCTTGTATTGCTGGTTCATGGCCTGCATTTGAGGGAAACCCCAAAATGGGGCTTCAGTTAATGGAAAATAGAGATGGAGAGGCAAAAGAAATGTGGTATGTGGTGTGCGTGTGTGATGGGAAGAGTAGGAGTTGGTGATAGTCCAGGATAGGAACTTCCACCATTCGTGTTTGTTTCTGCTTTCCAGTTTGTAAAATGTGGTAAAAACACCTGCTTGATGTACCTGTTGAAAGTATTAAATCACATGATGTCTGGAAAGCCACTGCCCATAGTGGGTATTCAGTAAATTTTGATCAGTTGTACAGTTAAATGGTCATGAACTTTGAGTTTGACCTAAATCAAACATATGGATTTAAACTCTGCATCCGTCACTTACTAGCTAGATGAATCTGGGTAAATCACTCCAGTCTCGGTACCTTGATCTGTGCAATGGGTGTAAAGCTATGCTCTCCACAAAGCTGTACTGAGGACTGAATGTGTGCAAATCAACTACAGACAGAACCCAGACCACAGACGCACCTTTGCTTCTGTTTTTTCTACTTCTTCAAGGACACAGGCAGAGATTTCTGGGCAGAGTGGTTTGCCAGCCTTCCTAGTCCTAGTCTAGCAGGAACGAAAATCACACTCACAGTTTCTCTGAGTGATTGATAGGCGTTGCATGATGATTCTATCACTTGGTAGAGGGTGAAAGTCGCTCAGTGATTAGCCGGATTCCTCCATTAGAACCCACCGCCCAAGATGTACTCTAATTACCCACAAATTCCTGTTAGGCTTTATAGTGTAATTGCTATTCATGGTCCAATTAAGGGGCAATTTCAAGCCAAGAAAAAACAATGTGTTTTATTGCTTCAATTTTGAAATTCGTGTATCTTGGAGCCTTAATCTTCTCTTGGTCTATAGAGTTCCACATGGAACAACGCCCACGCTGCTCCAGTGAGGCTTGTAGGCCTCTTCCCGGCCAGCCTCTTGCGGGAGAGCTCTGTGGCCGGCAGCAGAGCTTCCACAGGCTTGGATGTTTGCATTTTAGGAGGCAGCGGGACAGGTGGACAAGCAGGCTTGCTTTTTCACGTGTGTATATGACCTTGAAAGGAAAGCATCAAGTCCTTTCAAAGTCTGAGCTATCGGAGTGGGCTCTGCTGCGTTGGAGCCTGGCCCACCCCCCGAGGAAGGCAACCTGCCATTGCTTAAGAGAAAAGCAAATACTTTTCTTTTAAGAGAATTCAGGTGAGTCTGGCTTCAAATCCCGTGTTACTACTTCCTTGTGGTGTGACCTTTGGCAAGGTAGGTCTCCTTGCCAGGGTCCTCATCTGTTATGAATAGGGATGAAAATAACACTCACTCTTTATCAAAGTTGTCAGAATTAGATGAGACAATACATGGAAAACACCTCACACCTACCAGTCTCTCAGTAAACACTGCCATTATCAATATCACCAGCCCCCTACCGCTAACCATGCTACTGCTTCCACCCTCCATGAGTGTCCTATTCCGAACCTACAGGCCAGGAAGGCACATACCTGCTGGCAGTGGCAATGGCGCTTGGGAAAGCTTAACAAAGCTTTTCATGTTAAGATGAAGCATAATTAAAGAATGCTCTTTACTGAGTACATCTCAGTGCATTCAATCCTCTCATTTGCATTGTTTATCTGGAAAAAAAAAAAAAAAACCAGCGTTCTGAGGCAGCACAGAACATCGCGGTAAAGGATAAAAACTTTGAAGGCAGAGACATCTGGGAGTGAGCACCTAGTTCTGTACTGCAGGCCCCTTGAGTCTCAGTCCCTATAAAATGGGAATAAGAGTATTTTGTTCATAGATGTACCTTTGGCAATTAAATAACTATGAAAAGTATTTAATACAGTACTTGTATTTAAATATCCGATGAAAGTAAATTCATCATTATAATTCTTATTTTTAATTTTAAGAAGAGATGGAATCATACTATTTTATAGAGCTTCCCATTGCTTCTCTTCTATAAAATGACTGAATCTAAAGCAGAGTAAGACACAACTGAAGCGACTTAGCAGCAGTAGCAGCAAGAAGAGAACTATCATCTTTCCTAAGGTTCTTCTCAGAAAACTTTGGTGCTATTGTACAAAGTGAACACAGATGATGGGCAAGGAAAAAAAATTTTCTCTGTGTGATTCATACTCTATAGTGTCTGCAAAAGGACCCTGAGGGGAAGGGGGCTGATGGTTTGCCACTAATGGATCAATCAGATCTTCATGAGAAAGACACTTTTCTGAGGACAAGCAGGATGGGGTTCCCAAGTAGAGATTTGGGGGAAACTTGGATTATGCCCAAGTAGGGAGAGAATGATTCTCAGGCGGCACAGTGGTAAAGAATACGCCTGCCAATGCAGGAGATGCCAGAGACGCGAGTTCCTGGGTTGGGAAGAAGTGGCAACCCACTGCAGTATTCTTGCCTGGAAAATTCCATGGACAGAGGCACCTGGTGGGCTACAGTCCATGGGGGTGTGAAGAGTCAGACATAACTGAGCAACTGAGCATGCACACACAAGGACCAAACATCCCCTGATCAAGTAGGAACTGCTCTTTCGTCAGCAAGGACCCGGGCTTGCTGAACAGCCCTTGGTCTAATAGGTATCATGATGAACGCCATGTCCAGCTCCCTGGAGTGATCTCAGCTTCCAGATACCATCTTCAGAAAGAACCCAAATAATGTAAAACAAACTCTGATCTCCGAACACTGCTAGGGCTGCAGAGATGTGGCCAAGCCTCTTCATCTACCTGCAGAAGAGTCTGCCAAGCATCTCTCCATATGCCCAGAGGGATATGCTTAAGGAGTCCTGATCATTATAATTCTTATTTTTAATTTTAAGAAGAGATGGAATCATACTATTTTATAGAGCTTCCCATTGCTTCTCTTCTATAAAATGACTGAATCTAAAGCAGAGTAAGACACAACTGAAGCGACTTAGCAGCAGTAGCAGCAAGAAGAGAACTATCATCTTTCCTAAGGTTCTTCTCAGAAAACTTTGGTGCTATTGTACAAAGTGAACACAGATGATGGGCAAGGAAAAAAAATTTTCTCTGTGTGATTCATACTCTATAGTGTCTGCAAAAGGACCCTGAGGGGAAGGGGGCTGATGGTTTGTCACTAATGGATCAATCAGATCTTCATGAGAAAGACACTTTTCTGAGGACAAGCAGGATGGGGTTCCCAAGTAGAGATTTGGGGGAAACTTGGATTATGCCCAAGTAGGGAGAGAATGATTCTCAGGCGGCACAGTGGTAAAGAATACGCCTGCCAATGCAGGAGATGCCAGAGACGCGAGTTCCTGGGTTGGGAAGAAGTGGCAACCCACTGCAGTATTCTTGCCTGGAAAATTCCATGGACAGAGGCACCTGGTGGGCTACAGTCCATGGGGGTGTGAAGAGTCAGACATAACTGAGCAACTGAGCATGCACACACAAGGACCAAACATCCCCTGATCAAGTAGGAACTGCTCTTTCGTCAGCAAGGACCCGGGCTTGCTGAACAGCCCTTGGTCTAATAGGTATCATGATGAACGCCATGTCCAGCTCCCTGGAGTGATCTCAGCTTCCAGATACCATCTTCAGAAAGAACCCAAATAATGTAAAACAAACTCTGATCTCCGAACACTGCTAGGGCTGCAGAGATGTGGCCAAGCCTCTTCATCTACCTGCAGAAGAGTCTGCCAAGCATCTCTCCATATGCCCAGAGGGATATGCTTAAGGAGTCCTGAATCTTCCAGAAGTCGACCCTTGTCCATAGATCTTACAGTCGAGGAGCAGGTAGTTCAGTTGCCTTTACTCTGTTTTGCCAGATAATTCATTTTATGCCAAACAGAATGGACCATTTTGCTGAGAGCTTGGTCCAGTGGTTCCCCGGTTCCCACTGGTGAAGCATTACCCCTTCACACTCTGGCCCATTCGTTTCCACTGTGAATTCCCTGGAGACTTATGGCTATGATCTTCATAGATTTTTCCATTTATGTTGTTTCCTCATGCATAACAATGATCTGCCAGCTTTCATTTCTGTTAATGACCCTCTGAATGGAGGAAATGTTCCCTTGTCATGTCGCAAGTCTGATGCTGCCTGATTTCAGAAGCTGAAACCGTCTTGCATGACGCTGACATAAAAAGAGACCCTCCACCATGCTGTAGGCTGATAGCAAGTCCCCATCCAAAGAGGAGGGCATCAGAGAAGGGCAGCCTGGGGTAGTTCAGTTCAGTTCAGTCGCTCAGTCGTGTCCGACTCTTTGCGACCCCATGAATCGCAGCACGCCAGGCCTCCCTGTTCATCACCATCTCTCGGAGTTCACCCAGACTCACATCCATCGAGTCAGTGATGCCATCCAGCCATCTCATCCTCGGTCGTCCCCTTCTCCTCCTGCCCCCAATCCCTCCCAGCATCAGAGTCTTTTCCAATGAGTCAGCTCTTCGCATGAGGTGGCCAAAGTACTGGAGTTTCAGCTTTAGCATCATTCCTTCCAAAGAAATCCCAGGGCTGATCTCCTTCAGAATGGACTGGTTGGATCTCCTTGCAGTCCAAGGGACTCTCAAGAGTCTTCTCCA
>SJYT01066692.1:153723-173810 GCA_006410635.1 Cephalophus harveyi
TATAAATTTATTTATTTTAATTGGATCCTAATTAAGTCAAACAGGTAAGACTTGGATTTATTGCTCTGGCGCTTTGTCAACGTTTGGCTTTGGGCAAGTCATTTAACGGCTTTAAGCCTCAGTTTCCTGAGCTTTGTAATGGAACCAGTGCTTACAGATACTTGAAGATCACAATAAGGCTTGCGATATTACTGCCACTTTCAGTAATAATGTGAGATCCCCAGGAACTGTGAGTCAGATACTCTATTCCACCCTGGCTTCTCCAGAGATGATCCATAAATGCAAACATCTCTAAATTACAAAGGACACGTAATCTCCTGAACTTATTTGTTTATATGTTCTCTTTCCTCTAGAGTGTGGTTTTCTTATAGGTAGGAGCTGTGTCTTATTTTCATTTGTATCCCCACTAATCACTAATCAGCAAACATTTATTGAACTAATGCAAATGCCAGCTGTGTACTGAGGCTTGCACAAGGACAGCGATCCCTATGGAAGTCACCAGTGCAGGCTTGAATGAATGCTGGCTGATCCTGGAAAGGTGGTAACCTCTGGGGAGAAGTTGATAGCCTATTCCAACCAAGGTCTTGGGAGAAGGGGCAAAGCAGTTCTGAGCAGGGGGAGCCTGTCCAGGGTCTGTACCCAGAGAGATCCAGGACCTCCTCCAGGGTTCATGATTTTGGTCGGAGAAGTTAAGAGCAGTGCTGTGGGGAGTTGGGCTGGGACACATAAGACTGCTCATCACTGGGGGAAGTGAAGGAGAGAGGAAGATCACACACACACCTCTGTATGCAATTTGAGACGGAGCTATTTTGCTGTGGTCCTTGTAGGAGTCTTGATATAAAATCCTTCACAGCAAACGAGGTTGTCCGTGTTTGCAGATTCTTTTGAAACCTCGGGGGAACTCACCGTAAAGGTAGTCACTATGCTCTGGGCAAGTCCTCAAGGTGCTTGGCTGGAGAGAGAGGACAGGAAGCCATGCTGGCCCACAGGCCACACGTATGTACACACACAAGGATGGGAGAGCCATGTGTCCCGCTGTGCATCACATTCTGAGGGACAGAAGCAAGTGTGTGCCTGTGACCGCAGGTTTCCCGGGATTCTCACCCACAGTATTCACACAGAGAAGTTCTGCAGGATGTTGCCTGACACTCTCCTGGACACCCCGGTCAGTAAACTGCTGGGCTCTAAATGCATCGGAGTGTATGCCTCAGGGGTTTACTTTCTGATGTCACAGTCAGAGATGGAAAAACTTGGGGGACAGGGGGAGGAAGGGAAATAAAATGGGCAGGAGGAAGAAAGAGAGGAAGGAGTGGAGGAAGGGATCAGCTATGAGTAAAATAACTTCTACGGTGCTTCATGCCCAGGCTTATCCTAAATAGGTTTTCACTTCCAATGCCCAATGAAGAGGAATTTATCTTAAGTTCTCGTTAATGCTTTGTGCAGGGAATGCCCCTGCTGGGAGTGCCTGTTTGCATCAAGAGCCAGCTGCCCCGGGCAGCTTAATCATGGGAAGATGCTCGGTAATCATGTCATTGCCATCTTTGCTCCCATTAGAGCTGATGGGGATTATTTTTTTTTGCAGCCACGGAATCATCTGAAGTTGCTGCCTTTCCCCTGATGATGTACACAGCTTTGCCTGGCAAGTCATGTTAAATGAGAGACATATTAAGGGCATTGTTGGGAAGGCTGGGCCCCTGGGGGGCTGGCTCAGGCCTGGTCCAGAGGCCATCTCCTTCTTTGTTGCTGCCTCTGGAGCAGCCAGACACTGTCATCCAATTATTGGGTCACATTCTATACAAGGAAGTGGAGGGTAATAAAAATAGCACCTCACATTTGAAAAAATGTTTTACAATTGCCAAAGTGCTTTTCATACCTGGCATCTGACTTGGCCCTCACAATATCCTTCCCTGGGAAGCAGGAAAATATCCTGTTGGACAGAAAGAAGCCCCACGTGGCAGAGTCACCTGCTTGACATCCCACAGCAGGTTCCCCCAAGCCCTGCCTCCCCGGTCCTCTTCCTCGTAGCCTCCTTGTAATTTAAAGGGAAGTGGGAGAGGCTTGTCGTGACCCCACAGCGGGCTTCCTCCATGGCCTGAGCCCCTTTGCTGTCCAATCCAATCCACAGCTACTCATCACTCCTCTGAAATATCTCTGTCACCTCCTGCCCCAACGGCCCCTCCCAGTGCAGACTGCTAGCATCTCCCCCGCCCGCAGTCTTGCTCACCTCCCCCACTCCCCATGCCACAAGCAGAAGAAGATGAAAGACAGGTGCTTTTCCTAAAACACAAATATGAGCATGTCACGTTGTTACCCAGATTTCTCCCCTGGCTCCCAAGGATAACATCCAGCATCCAGCCTACTCCACAGATCTGTTACCCGATCTCAAGGTTGTCATTCGTGGCCGCTGAACACTCTATGCTTCACTGCCACTGACTTAAGACCTTTCTGAAAGTGCCTGGGAGGGCATGCTCTGCTGGGCCTCACTCATATGCTTGCATTCCTGGCATTATAGTTATTGTAATCATTGTAATAACAATGGCAAGTGTCGTAAAGAGAAAGATGGTGAAGATAATAAACATATTTTGTTGATAGTTGGCCATCAGTTATTTAACTCACTTATCTACACTACTGTATGGAAAATGTAGTTGTCTTCTACAACTGTGCGTGCGTGCTAAGTCACTTCAGTCGTGTCCGACTCTTTGCGACCCTGTGGACTGTAGCCTGCCAGGCTCCTCTGTCCATGGGATTCTCCAGGCAAGAGTACTGGAGTGGGTTGTCATGCCCTCCTCCAGGGGACCTTCCCAACCCAGAGATCAAACCCACGCCTCTTCTGTCTCCTGCATTGCAGGCAGGTTCTTTGCCACTAGTGCCAGCAGACCTCAGGTGGCCAGGGAGGCCTAGACATCCTCCCCTAAAGTTGTCTATCCTCCACGCCTCCTTGTCTTGGTTGTCCTGTTTGCATTTTGTCACAGCTCATCTTGTCAATGCCTCTGTGTGGTAGTATCCCATCCCCAGTCACACAGCCACGAGCAAAGTGAGAGCTCCTTGGGAACAGCGGCAGGCTGTCAGGCTTACCCTCCATAGCCCCATGCCCAGAACATGCTCGTGTCCGTGGTAGTGAGTGGCTCAGGACTGTTTGACTGATGAAGAATCTGAGGCTCCAAGAACCTAATTACCTCATCTGAGGTCAACCAGCTACCAAGAGGCAGATCCCAGAGTTGATGCAAGGTTTTCTGATCTTAAAATCATCTTCTGATTTCAAGGTCATGTGGCTCAGAAACTTTTACTAATGTCCCTAGGACTGTATGTCTCAGTATACATAGGCACACATGCCCTTGTGCTCATCATTCCCCAAAATTACTCCTGTCTTAGCAGTACTCTGCCTTGTAACAGTCCATTCATGTACTTCTAGACAAGAAGTCACTGAGACCAGGGATTCCGTCTTGTTTATTGGGATATCTCTAGCTCTTGGCGTGGTGACCGAAATCAAGACTAAGGTATGGAGGAGATCGACCACCACTTCCTGGGGTGCCCTTTCTCTTAGTGTTACTTTAGACCACAGCTACTCAAAAGGTGGTCCCTGGACCAGCAGCATCAGCAACCTTGGAAATCGTTACAAGTGCAGATTCTCAGGCCCCATTCAGATCCACTGAGTCTGAAATTCTGGGGATGGGGCCAGATATCTGGGGTTGAAAAAGCCATCTAGGTAATTCTGAAACATGCTACACTTTGACAACCACTACTTTTAACTGAGGACTGACACCTCTAAGTACATTTAACACAGCTCTGGCCGAATCCCAGATTCCCTCTGGCCGTGGGGCGCTGTGGTCTCAGAGTGGAAGGCAGTAGAAAGCGCAGTCACCCAGCCTTTGCAGGGAGAGTCAGCACCCGTTTGCCCTGCCTCAGTGGGTGCAGACACACAGGCACCCCCTTGTGTACTGTAACACCGACCTTCTATGGGAACCTCACGCCCAATGGCAGGATCGGGGAACAAAGAAACTCTGCCCACTCCCAACACTTCCTCCACCTTCCTGCACACCATCTGTGTCTAGGGCACATCCTTCTTCCTTTTCAAAGTTCCAGACCCCCACCTGGACCACAGCGCCCCCTCAGTGGGTCTATGACTTGACCTTGCACTCTTCTCAGAAAGCAGAGCTGACCCGACTCTTTCAAATCCTGCCAAACATCCTGCTTTGCTTCACTCATTTCTCTGCCCCTTGTAAGCTGGACTAATACCGCCACCCAGCTCACTGATGCTAGGGAATGGAGTCCCCAGCGGCCCTTGGCTCTCATGCAGTCCAGATTGGAATGGTGACTGGAGCTGACAGGACTGACTGGGCTCACAGCTTCCTTCACGGTCAAACACGTGAGTAGTCATTTCCCAGAACCCTGTCCCCATCGTGCAGACCTGGGGGTCAGGTTTCCGGGGCAGCGGGTAGTGAGCCCTTCCCCTGCCGCCTTAAGTGCTTCTGCAGCCCTCTCAGTAACAAGAAACCCTCTGCCTTCCAGAATGGTTCATTTCATCCTCAGGCAGCTCAGACTATTAGAATGTCCTCTTACGACCACACTCTACTTCTCTATAATTTCTTCTTACAGCCTCCCTGCCCTACACCTCCCACCCTCATCATTCACTGCTGGCTCCCAAGCTCCCATCATTGCTCTAGGGATGCTTAGAGGCTTCTGGGTTTTGATCCTCACTCAGTATATTTCATCTTTAATGAAACGGAGGCTGATAGAATCTGCACTGGTCATTTGGGGCTCCAGAGGCAGGCGGAAGGGTGTCGAGGTTCGGGGAATAGGTGGCAGTGCTGTGAGAAGTGGGACAGGTCTCTGCAAACGTGTCACTGACTGCCTGGAGCTCCCTAGAAGCTTAGCTCTGAGCAGATGAATATTCTTGCTTCAGAATAGTTTCATTTTATTTTTAGAGCGTGCCCCATGGAATTACAAGCTTGGAGGGACACGGGAAAGCATATGAACCTTCTCCAATCATGGCAGACATGTTATGGGGGTATGAGAGAGGAAGCCTGGAAGGGGGGGTAAAATGTCAAAGTGGGGAAATAAGGAAGGAGAAGCCATTTGCCAGGTCCAAGGGGCCCAAAATAGAACATCTCAGCCAGGGGCAAGGCCTCTAGTTCTAACCCATTATCCATGTATGTGAGCTCCTGCAAGCAGCCTTGTCTCCTTGGACCATAAGGGACCACCGTCACCTGAGCAGCACCTTGGTAAAGCACTCTGTACATCAGGAATGTCCTGCCCCAACAGCTCGTTACGTTAGAGACCATCTTGATTTCCATGGATAATGCTGAAGTGTAGCCCCCTAGATACAGTATCTCTGGAAAATCAGTGTGAGTTCTGGAATCAGACAAATCGACATCTAAATCTTGGCCTCTCATTGTCTCTAGAACATTGGACAGACTATCTAACCTCCTTGAATCTCAAAGTTCCCATCTTTAGCATGGGTATACAAATATATACCAAATATCCATTTGGAAGACAAAAAGAGTAGCATCTGTCAGACGACAGCAGCTCTTTCCACTGGTGTCACAGGGCAGGCGGGGCCTGGTCTAACCCCCTCTGCCTCCCTCTGTTAGGCGTCTCTGTCTCTGCCTCTCAGAGTCACAGTGCTGTTACGTGATCCTCCGGTTGCACGGTCTGGATTTAGAGTCCTGCTTCATGTTCTACACTCGTTTCCTGGTATCTGGCCCTGAGGCGCATTTTTCTTGCCTCTTTTTGAATCCAGATCTAAGGATCAAATAAATGCCTGGCAGTTCCACAATCTCCACCCAGCACTAAGGGATCCACTCTTGTTTTATAAACTTAGATTGGACTCTGTTCACTTGCAACTGGGCAGGCCTTGCAATGACCCAGTGCTACTGAGAAGAGAAATCTTGAAGGTCTAAAGTAGCGAAGAGTCAGTGGGAAGGGATATAAAATGTTTTCCCACTGTAGGAATAGGCATGCTGTTAAATTTTAAATCTCAAGAAAGGATGCATGATGCTACTTTGCAAAAGAACACTGGAGAAAACACGCGCCCACAACAATTTATAGAGTTTGACTGGACTATCTGGCAGGCAGAGCTGAGAAGGGAGCTGAGACATCAAAGCCCTCAGTGCAGTATGAGGGCAAGGAGGGGGTGACCTTGTGGGGCACAGACCTGAGACTCAAAGCAAAACATACACAGAGAATCCAGGCTAGACCTGTGACCATACGTGAAAAGGACCCTCAGAGGAGGGACCAAGAACAGAGAATGGGCACCACACAGAGATACTAGAACAAGGGCTTATTTGTACACAATTGACAGAGCTGTGGAGCTAGAGAGGAATTTCTGCAGCCCAGGTTTCCCCCCCAGAAGCATGCACACCTCCACTCCCACGGTGCAATACACCTGTACCATGAGGTGTGGGACCTTGAAGACTCTACATCTTAGCCTGCTCTTCTGACACTGCATCAGGGTGAGGTGCCAAAGACCTAGGCACAGTGCAGATGTGCAGTTGAGTCAGAGGGGCTGGGTGCCCAGCGTCATCAGATGTGGGCTTAAGGACAAAGCTGACCACTCACCAGCTGAATGAATTTGCAGAGAGTTTTTAGCATCTACAAACCTGTTTCCTCACTTGTAAAATGAGAAAATAGAAACAGGAATCATAAACACAGTCTCAAATATAGTGGGGTTATTAGTTGTTTGTTTCATAGTTTGATGATAGGAGTATCAAAGTTATTACATTTTGTAAAGCTGTGAGTCACTGGTTGGAACCCCTCTCCATGAAAAGACATTGTATGCAGCAAGCTCAAGGGATTTATGAAAAAATAGGAGCGATAAATGCTCATACAAGTAAAGTGATACCTAAAGAAAAAAATCTGAGCGTGGTGTGCCATTGGAGGCGGAAAGGTGACATGTGTCTGTTCCTGGCACTATTGTTAGAACACTATAAACCTTATTTTTCATACTCCTCCCAACTATTTTATGGGAAAGGTTCATTATTGTCTTCCTAATTAAACTTAAAAGCTTCTGCACAACAAAGGAAACAAGCAAGGTGAAAAGACAGCCTTCAGAACGGGAGAAAATAATAGCAAATAAAGCAACTGACAATGAACTAATCTCAAAAATATACAAGCAACTCCTGCAGCTCAATTCCAGAAAAATAAATGACCCAATCAAAAAATGGGCCAAAGAACTAAATAGACATTTCTCCAAAGAAGACATACGGATGGCTAACAAACACATGAAAAGATGCTCAACACCACTCATTATCAGAGAAATGCAAATCAAAACCACAATGAGGTACCATTTCACGCCAATCAGAATGGCTGCGGTCCAAAAGTCTACAAGCAATAAATGCTGGAGAGGGTGTGGAGAAAAGGGAACCCTCTTACACTGTTGGTGGGAATGCAAACTAGTACAGCCACTATGGAGAACAGTGTGGAGATTCCTTAAAAAACTGCAAATAGAACTGCCTTATGACCCAGCAATCCCACTGCTGGGCATACACACCAAGGATACCAGAATTGAAAGAGACACATGTACCCCAATGTTCATTGCAGCACTGTTTATAATAGCCAGGACATGGAAACAACCTAGATGTCCATCAGCAGATGAATGGATAAGAAAGCTGTGGTACATATACACAATGGAGTATTATTCAGCCATTAAAAAGAATACATTTGAATCAGTTCTAATGAGATGGATGAAACTGGAACCTATTATACAGAGTGAAGTAAGCCAGAAAGAAAAACACCCATACAGTATACTAATGCATATATATGGAATTTAGAAAGATTGTAATGATAACCCTGTATGCGAGACAGCAAAAGAGACACAGATGTATAGAACAGTCTTTTGGACTCTGTGGGAGAGGGAGAGGGTGGGATGATTTGGGAGAATGGCATTGAAACATGTATAATATCATATATGAAATGAGTTGCCAGTCCAGGTTCAATGCATGATACTGGATCCTTGGGGCTGGTGCACTGAGACACCCAGAGGGATGGTACGGGGAGGGAGGAGTGAGGGGGGTCCAGGATGGGGAACACGTGTATACCTGTGGCGGATTCATGTTAATGTATGGCAAAACCAATACAATATTGTAAAGTAATTAACCTCCAATTAAAATAAATAAATTTATATTAAGAAGAATTGTTAGAACTGAGGCTCAGAAGGGCCAGATGACTTTCCAAGAAGCCCAACTAATAGATGATAAGAGGGATTTTACACCATCCTGTGTTCTCTTTCTAGAATACCTCCTTGAGGAGAAAGAAAGTAGAAAGATATTTACGTTGTCCCTGGGGTGGGAGGAGGGGAGAGAACTGTGCTATTCTGCAACCTTCCATTGGATAATAGGGAAACTAAGTAATTCTGCAAAAGAGAGGTGGGAAATGAGCATTCTTCCCCTGAAATGATAACTGAAAACACAAGCACAGTTTCTCCCATCAGAGCGAAGTGTGAATAACATGGATTGTACTGGCAAAGTATCCCCAAGCAGGATCACTGATAGTGCAACAGGGAAACATTCAATGATGATTTATTGGAAATCAGCCTAGAATACCAGCATGAGCCAATGGGCCATGGGTTTCTTCCAAAACTTCAGAAAATAGATTAAAAGTAAAAGCATAAAAAAATTAATACTTCTTAAAAATGTTAATAAAAATTTAAAACACAAAGAAAGAGGGTTTCCCTGGTGGCTCAGTAGTAAAGTATCCACCTGCCAATGCACAAGAAATAGGCTCGATCCCTGATCCAGGAAGATCCCACGTGCCGTGGAGCAAGTAAGCCCATGTGCCACAACTATTAAGCCTGTGCTCTAGAGCCTAGAAACCATAACTACCAAACCCATGTGCTGTAAATACTGAAGCCCGAGTGCCCGAGTGCCCATGCTCCACAACAGGAGAAGCCACTGCAATAAGCCAACATGCTGCGACTGGAGAGTAGCCCCCGCTGCCCACAGCGAGAGAAAGGCCTGCGCGGCAGCAAAGAGTCAGCACAGCCCAGTGAAAACAGGAAACTAACTAAATTAAAAACCCACAAAACTGAGTCAGGGATGCTGTCCTTCCATCTCGTCCTCTGCCACCTCCTTCTTCTTTTGCCTTCAGTCTTTCCCAGCATCAGGGTCTTTTTCAATAGTCAGTTCTTCATATCAGGTGGTCAAAGTATTGGAGGTTCAGTTTCAGCAACAGTCCTTCCAGTGAACATTCAGGATTAATTTCCTTTAGGATTGACTGGTTTGATCTCCTACATAGCAGCTAATGTGCCAGACCTTGTACTTGAGGCACGCTGGATTTAAAACAAGAGACTATTGAGACTATTGAGGAGGAAAGGTGATACCCAGAGCACTTGGTCTTGCTGCAGTTGAGGATGTAATCCTGGAGCAGCTTGGGGTCACCATATTGAGAGAGTTTGCATGTAAGGGAGACCAACACAGAGGAAAGTGGAGTTGAGAAGATGCATGGAGAGACAGAAAAACTAGATTCTAATGGAACTCTAATAGCCTCTGAATCCAGATGCACGTGAAGCCAGGGCCATCACTGGATTCTGTTGTTGGGTTGCTGTGTAAGCCATTGCATCTTCTCTTTGGTTTAGCTAATTTGCATGGGAGTCACCATTAATTGCCACCAAAGAGTCTTGCCTAATGTGGAAATGAACTCATACTGTATCTCCAGCAGTGAGGACAATGAGGGCCATATAGGAGATGCTCAAAGAGATTATTGGAATGAGTGAATAATATGCTTGATCTTTATAAGCAGTAACTCAGATATTGTTCATAAGTAAAACTCATCTCCCGATTTCTAGTTCAGTTCCCCTTCAGCTTCTTTGCCTGGACCTCTACTAATTTGAGGAAAACCTTATGCCTCTAGTACATATGGACCAATGCCCCTTTTTTAAAAAGAAGATATCTTTCTGCTTTGCATGATTTAAAAATTCTACATGAATACTTTTTTATCATAAAAGATCCACCCACTCTACCACATCCTTACTCTATCCTCAATTACAGATTGATATGTACCTAATAGACCTTCTTCTGTGCATCTTCATCAAGTTAATTAAGTATCAAGTTGATGATAATCTTTGAATTAAAAATAACATTTTAATTTGCTTCCAAATAACACAAGGAGCATAAGGGTGAGGTTCAACTGAAACAGAATAAGCTCTGCTGATAATTGTTGAAACAATATGATGGGTTTGTGAGCGGCTGTCACTTTGTTCTCTATACTTTGCATTTTTTTATATATACAAGTAAAATAAAATCATATAATAAATATATGTACAGTGTAAAGAATTTTTAAAAAGAAAAATGAGAAAATAAAAACATCATCTTCTATTATCCAGAATTAACCACAGTTAATAGCATGTTCCTATATCATATGTCCTTCCAAATCTTTGTGTAGATACATATACACACGCTTACCTGTCATTTTAAAAACTTTAGCCAAAAATTTAGCTAAAACTTTAGCTAAAAATTTTAGCCAAAATTAGATGAGTATACAAGTTTAGCTACTTTTTTCCCCCCCTGTTGTTAGCTTGTTTCTTATTTGGGGGAAGTAATGTCTATCTTTATGCTTCTAAGTCAATATTCAATATTCTTTGTCTCAATAATGCCCATTCTATATTCAAATTTCTCTAACCATCTTTAATAATTCATTTATTTGTTTGTGAGCATCCAATACAGAATCAGGTATTATATCCAGTTTTTATGCTCCCTAAAACTCATAAGAAAAAAAAAAGCTTTATTGAAATTTAATTCATGTAACATATAATTCACCCATTTAGAATGTACAGTTGAGTGTTTTCTAGTATATTCATAGACTTGTACAATCACGCAACAATCTAATTTTAGAACATCTTATCATTCCCCAGATTAGCAGTCATTCCTCATTCCCCACTTTCTCCTCCCCAGCCCTCAGCTGCTTTCTGTCTCTATACATTTGCCTGTTCTGGACATTTCATATAAAAGAAATTATATGATTTGTTGTCTTTCATAAGTGGCTTTCACTGACCATAAGGTTTGCTTGGGTTACCCATATTGGAACATGTTTCCCAACTTCACTCCACTTTGTTGCAAATAATATTTCATTACATAGATATAGCACATTTTGTTTTTTCATTTATCAGCTTATGATCATTTGAATTGCTTCCACTTTTTAGGTATTTGCGGATAATGTTGCTATGAAAGTTTATTGCTTGTTTCTGTGGATCTGTATTTCCTGTTGGGTGGAACCATTGGGACAATATGGGCTTCCTTGGTGGCTCAGACAGTAAATAATCTGCCTGAAATGTAGGAGATCCAGGTTTGATCCCTGGGTAGGGAAGATCCCCTGCAGAAAGGAATGGCAGCCTACTCCAATAGTCTCAGGGCCTGGAGAATTCCATGGAGAGCGGAGCTGGGTGGGCTTAGAGTCCATGGCGTTGCAGAGTCAGACAGAACTGAGCAACGGACACTTTCACCTTCACGGTAACCTTACACTTAGCATTTTGAGAAACTGCCTAAATGTATGACCTATATGTGTGAAATATGTGGTATGTGAATGCTGTCTCAATAAAGCTGTTAAAAATGTTCAATATTTTCCTCCCAGGTTTGATAGTTTAGCGCCCCCCTAGTAAGATTCCCTATTGAGTTATTTACTGAACGTTCCAAATATTCAACATACCCTCCCCACATTGCTTGGCACTAGTAAGTTGCTTATCCCTGTGTGCTCTGACAACTGCTTAGTTTATAGGTCCTTGGTGATTCTTTTTTGCCAGGCAAAGAACAAAGAACAGACAAAGATTCAAATAGAAACCTATGAATATTTCTGTTGCTCTTTCTTTTTGCGACTTCTTTCTCTCTGGTATCTGCCCTGGACATTGTAGCTGCCTTGGTCTCCATGAATTTCTGTCCTCAATGAAATGAGACCACAGTTGTGTGTTTGGGCGTCCTTCCCTCCCACTATGAAGTCATTCTCAGGAAAGTGGCTCAGAAATGCAGGGTGATTATAGGGCTCACCTCTTGTTTCTTTTCACTCAGAGATTATGGTCATGTCCTACCCATAGGAAACTTCTCCTTCACATAGGTTTTGTCTCATTTTCTACCCATCTATGGAAAGGCAGTAATCCAGTCTTTGCTCAGTCTTGGTTAAATATACTCAGTGGCCATTTAGCACCCCTCCCCAAATGGCTTTCGTGTAAATTTTACTAAAAAAAAAACAGGTGTTAATTCTTTCTCTTCCACTTCAAATAACCAGTGAGATTTCACAAAGTTAGTAGAACTTGGATCATTGTTGTTCATAACCTTTTAACAAAGATGTAGTGACTGGTTTTCATGTTAACATTGGGTTAAGAAGTCTGATCAAACAGGCCTGCTCTGATTTTTAGATATCCATTTGGGTTTCAGAGTTGCCTGCTTTTACTTAGAAAAGAAGGGCACAAATCAGAATATTGTTCCATGAGTCTATTGAGAGAAGATAGAAGTGTATGTTACGGAAGTTGCTAACATTGTCTTGTTAACAAAAGTCATGGCTGTAGGTAGCTTGCCATTTCTTTTTAGGGTGCATCTTTGCCTCATGATTACATAATGACAGACTGTTTTTATCTGGAACCCAGTGACTGCTGCCAGTGAGCTATATGAAGATATGACCATATACGTTGTTCTTCCTTTCTCTCCAGTTCCTGTTTTTGTCCTGGCATAGGGTATGTGTGAAGTTATTCTAAACATTGAGTGAATAGCTAAGTATAAAAGATGATATACATGCCCCAGACCTGCCGCCAAAGTAGTCTCTCAGAGATTAAAGTCTAGAAGTCTAGACGATTAGAAGTCACATTTTAACAAACTCTATGTGAGAGGAGAAGAACAAGTCAAAGATGAAGCACAGAGGTGTGTGTGCTCCAGACCAACACATGAGTAGCTTCCTCAATCAGTGGCTGGGTTCCGTCTCCTGTAATCAGACCTGTCGTGTTCCGATGAGGCCAGCACAATGAGACCTAATCAAGGCAAATGCAGGATCGAGAATCCTTTTGCCCCAGAAGTGAAGAAGAATTTCTCTGGAAGTAACATACTCCCCCATAACTGACACTCAACATTGCTGCCGATTCTGCTCAAATTAGGCAGAAATATGGATTACAGGGGAGTTCCTTGTGGTTTAGTGGTTAGGATTCAGCACTTTTATTACTGTGGCCTGGGTTCAATCCCTGGTCAGGGAACTGGGATCCTTGCAAGTTGTGTGGTGCAGCCAAAAACCAAACGAAGAAATCTGGATTACAGCCCAGGCTGTGAAACAGTATGGTGACTTCAAGAAAGATGCTGGACTATGGAGCTCCAAGACCCTGTCCACCGAGAAAAACAACTCATAGGCTGGCAAAACGTGTCAGAAGTAACTTTTACAGAACTCAGGTGGAATCTAGTCAAAAACTTAACACAGCCAAGGTAAGAGTGCCATGACATTTTACTTCACCTGTCCACCTTCCCCCACCCTCAATAGTGTCAGAAGCCATGAGAAAATCAGCCTGAACACCAGGTTCATGTTGCAAGTACCATAAGGAGCAATAAACGTCTTACTATAAAAACAAAAAACCAAAAACCTGTCATCTTAGGCTTCAGCCCGGCTGGCAGCTGCCTCAGTGATGGACACAAAGGCTGGCACTGGTTTTGTTTGGCTCAGAGCATTTCAAGGTCTGGAGAGCTTTCAGTGAAAGTACTTACAGGCAGGAATATTGGCCGCAGCATCTTGGGTCAAGGGAAAGCAGTGAGGACGAGTAATAGGTAGACCGAGACTCCTGGGAAAGAAGGGGCTGGAATGTGAGATACACGAGAAAAGGGCTTTAAAAAGCTCTTGTGTACCCTGGAGAATCAAGAAGGTCAAACCCATTCCCACCGATACATGCATTCTTAGTAAAAGCCTGAAAAGACTTCGTTTTCACCTCTGGCTGATCTTCACACTCCACGCAACAGGGAGTGAAGGTTAAGGCACAGTTGTAAAAGCCCTGGCTAAGCAGCAAAAAAGGGTCCCAACACGGAGCCAGTCTACAAGATTGCCAGAATTTTCTTTTCTTTCCTTGGCTCCAGGAATTTAAGAAAATTCTTTCCAAACACTGGCTTACTACTAAATTCATAGAACAGAGATTTCAGTGGTCACATATGACAGAGAACGTAGACATTAGAAGAACAGTTTAGAAGAGTCGTTAACAAGCACGCAACCCCCATCAAACAGCAGCACAGCTCAGGGAGAAGAGAGTGTGGCTTCTAGAGTTGCCACAGTAAAATATTCAGAAACAAAATATGCAGAAGATTATTTTCAACAGAAGGTGATAAGGTGTGGAAAGAAGCAAGGAATTCTGTTCCAGTCACAGGAAGAAAAAAGATAAATTATCCGAAACTGTCTCTAAGAATGCAGACATTGGACTTTCACTAGCCGATGACTGTATCAAATATGTTCAAAGGACTAAAGAAAACCATGGACAAAGCACTAAAGAAAACCAAGAAAATGATGTCTCATCAAGAAGAGAATATTAATAAAGCAATAGAAATTGTAAAAAGGGAGAAATATAAATTCTGGAGCTGAGAAGTACAATAACTGAAATTAAAAATTCACTAATGTGGTTCATAACAAATTTGGATATGAAGATAGAAAGGGGCAGAAGAATCTTTGAAGAGGTGCTGGCCAAAATGTGATGAAAAATATGAATGTACATATTCAAGAAACTCAAGAAATTGCAAACTACATGGACTCAAAGATAGCCACAATGACAGACATTACAATAAAGTTTTCAAAACCCAGAGAGAGTCTTGAAAGCAGCAAGAGAGTAGCAACTTGTCATATGTAAGAAATCCTCAGTAAGATTAACAGTTGATTTCTCTTCAGAAATCACACAGTCCAGGAGGCAGTGGGATGATAAATTAAAGTATTTAATTTTTAAAAAGAACAGTCTACAAAGAAAGAAAAAACACCCTTCAAAAATAAGGAGGGATTAAATTAGTCTCTGATTTTAAAAAATGGAGTTCATTACTAGTAGACCTGTCCAACGACAAATGCTAAAAATAAAAGTCTATTAGACTGAGCTAAAATGACATTAGTCAGCAATGCAAAGCCATGTGAAGAAACAAAGGACATCGGCAAAGGTAGCTACAGAGGTAAATATAAAAGCCAGTTTTTTGGTATTTTAGTTCGCATTTCCTCTTTTTTCTACTCCTATACAATTTTAAGACAAAGGCATAAGACAATAATTATTAATGCATGCTAACAGACAAGCAATGCATATAGATGTCATTGAGATAACACATAAAGGGAGGAGGGATAAAGCTGTAAAGGAACAGTGTTTGAATATTACTGAAACCAATTAGTATAAATTCAGATTTGACTGTTATAAATTTAGACATTAATTGTAATCTCATGGTAACCACTAAGGAAAAAAAAAACCTAAAAATATACACAAAGAAAAGGGAATTGAAATGATACACTAGAAAAATATTTATAAATCATTGGATAGGACAGGAACATAGGCATGTAAAATGAAATGATACATGAAGAAACAAACAGCAAAATGACAGAAGTCCTTTATCAGTGACTGGTGTCTGGTGGGAGCTGGGGGAGAGAGGAAAGAGAAAGGACTACTTAATGTGTAGGGGCTTTCTTTTTGCTACTATGAGAATGTTTTGGAATTAGATAGAGGTGGTGGTTACACAAACATTGTGAGTGTACTAAACGCCACTGAGTTATGCACTTTAAAATGGTGAAATTATGTGAATTTTACTTTAAAAAATCTAATATTATATTTTCCCCCAACTCATATGGATTCTAACTGTAAATCTTGAATTCTTTTATTTCTGCTTCCATTTGAAATAAAACACTTTGAAAAGCATAAAATAATCTGCACACATTAAAATATATATAAAAAGCCAGTAGGTTGATAGTCTTTCCTTAATTTTATTCATAAATAAATTACTTCAAAGGTACAGCAGCACTCATTTCCCCCAGCATATAAAAGGCACACATATTTTCACACACTATCTTCATTTTCTATGGTTCCTCAGTGTCTACACGATACAGGTTCTGCTTTTTACTATGCCCTTGAACATTTGGTCTATGCCTTCCCTGGCTGTCACCTGTCTTTGATTTATTCTGCTTCATTCCATGACACCAGAGTAATTATATAAACACAGTGGACCATGAGCACGCTCATCTCTCTACCTTAAATGCCTATAACACCTAGTTCAGGATGGAGACAGCGACATAACTGTCAAGATATGGTTCACGTCTGGGAGCCTTTGGGAAGACCATTCCATTCACACACCATGAGAGGATACACCTCCATTTCCCCGTGTTTCCAGCTCCTAGTTATTCAAAGAACGGTGCCTGGTCATCAGCACCACGCGAGAGCTTGTTACAAAGGCAGAATCTCAGGACCCTTCTGAGACCTTCTGACTCGGACTCTGCCTGTTCTCAAGGATACCATCTGATTTGTATGTACATTCAAATCTGGGAAGCACACAGGGCAGACCTCACTGTTTGCAACCCCATGGAGTGTAGCCCTCTAGGTTCCTCTGCCATGGAATTCTTCAGGCAAGAATACTGGAGTGGGTAGCCATTCCCTTTTCCAGGGTATCTTCCCTACCCAGGGATCAAACCCAGATGTCCTGCATTTCAGGCAGATTCTTTCCTGCCTGAGCCACCAGGGAGGTCCTTTTATACTTTTACTATTACATTTTTCTCCTTACTGGTCTGCATGACTTTCCAGACTGTTAAGTTCCTCGAAGATGAAAGGTCTATTTTATCAATGTATTCTTAAACGCACAGCACTGGGCTCATATCTCCTCAGAAAATATTTTCAGAATTGTTAGAGAGAGAATGGATTCTGGCCTTTCCTGGTGGTCTAGTGGTTGGGAGTCCACCTGCCAATGCAGGACACATGGGTTCGATCCCTGTTCGGGGAAGATCCCACATACCTCGGAGCAGCTAGGCCCGTGAGCCACAACTGCTGAGCCCAGGCACCTAGAGCCTGTGCTGCACAACAAGAGAAGCCGCAGCAGTGAGAAGCCCACACGCCACAGTGGAGATGAGCCCCCGCTCTCCGCAACTAGAGGAAGCTTGCCTGCAGCAACAAAGGCCCAGCACAGCCAAAAATAAATACATAAAAATCTTTAGCAAAAAAGAAAGAATGGTTTCTGCAATCTTCTAAGAAGTACTTATTTTTTCAATTCATTCCTGAATCACTTTAGGGGCTTTGGTGGTGAAAGCGCTAGAGTTCAAGCTCAGCTATCTGGAGATTTCATCATCAGGTTCTACCAGCATCGTGAGGCTAATAACGCTCACGGTAGCGACAGAAGTAACGTCATGCTGGCACGTGACTGCAGAAGCGAGGCTTCTCCTGCTATCCCCGAGAATAATTTGACAGCTCAATGCTGCGTCTTAGTCAAATTGCTTCTGTGGCCCACTTCTCATTATGGATCATGACCGTGTGAGGGCTTGTCACTGCGCCTGGGTGACAAGGGTCCATGTGGGAAAGTACAGCTCAGCCTGTTTGCTGCTAGGCTTGGCAGGCAGTGAGTGACAAGAGGTGTTGGGCGGGTTCCCCATGCAAAGGCTCCTTTCAACCCCACACTGTTCAAGCCTAAAGACATTGCTGGAAATGTAATTCTGCAGTCCTGGGCTCGATTCCTTCATTCTCTATCTCATTTTCCGGCTTTCCTAAAATGTCTATTATCTCAATTAAAAAGATGATTGAGACACAGCACCTGCCTTCAAAAAGCACCCTGTGCAGAGATAAAGAACCTTGTCGCGAATTCTTGAAATATACTAAGTACTAGAGTAGAGGTGTGTTCAAGGGGGCAGAGAGGTGGAAGAGAACCAGCTTTGCAGGGAATGCACTAGAGCTGGGTATTAAAGGACCTGTATAAACGCACAAGGTGGGCGAGTTAGGGAAGGACTGTCATTTGCAAACACATAGGACCTGAAATTATACAGTGCATTAAAAAAACTGCAGGTTGTGAAATAAGGCTAAAAAGATAGATAAAAGACACATATTACAGGAGGATCGAGGAGGTGAAGGACAGCAGAATTAAAGAAAGCCTCCTGCAATTTACAAAGGTGTTTGGACTCTATTTTCTGTGGTGTTCCTCATACTTTGTGACGTGAACCACAACAAGAAACAGGACTTGTATCATGAGTCAGTAGACATGCATAGAACTGAAACAGACGTTTCACTAAACCTCATTAAGTACCTAAATTCCTATTATTTTCATTTTATTCTATGTTTCAGATACTGGTTATGCTTTAATCTTAGTGTCTACTCTTGAGAGGACCTGATCTGTGATACTGAATAGTTTTGTCTTGCTCTAGACTCAAAGGAAAGCTTTCAACATTTCATCACTAAATGGGATGTTTGTTATGAGTTTTGTACATTTTCTTGTCAAATTAAGGAAGCCCTATTCACATTTCAATAAGAGTTTTTAACATGACTGTTAAATTCCATCCAACATCATTGAGGTGATCACTTTTTTCCTTCTATTCAGTTATTAACAGCTTCATTAAATTGTTTTTCTAATGTTAAAAGACAATTTGTATTTCAGAGAAAAGCTTAATCTGGGCATAATGTACTACAGTTTTTATATATTTCTGGATTTGGTTTGCTATCTTTTTGTTTAGAATTCTTTACAATTTACATATAGAAACATGTACTCTCTTTGGTGTACAGCTCCATGAGTATTGACAAATGCGTACAGTCAAGCAACCATCACGGCAAGTCAAAAAATACGACAATGTTCAAGTTTCCAATTGCATCATAAACATCATTTTTAAAGGTTCTTTGACTCAATATTCAACTATGTTCCATACTTCAAGTTCCTTTCCATCTTTTTCCATTCCCCTTACAATGTACTTGTTGAAGAAATGGGATCATTAATCTTGTAGAGCTTTGTATAAGCTGAATTTTCCTGATTATAGCCCTATCGCTGTTCTTTAACATCTGTTATTTAACATAATATGTTGTTAAACATATTGTTCTGTCTTTTATATTTTGCTAAATTGAATCTGGAGGCTTAATCATAAGAGGGTTCCCTTTTCTCCACACCCTCTCCAGTGTTTATTGCTTGTCGACTTTTGGATCACAGCCATTCTGACTGGCATGATATGGTACCTCATTGTGGTTTTGATTTGCATTTCTCTGATAATGAGTGATGTTGAGCATCTTTTCATGTGTTTGTTAGCCATCTGTATGTCTTCTTTGGAGAAATATCTCCTTCTAAATTACTTCACTCAGCGTGACAAACAGTAGTTCCATTGACACCTCTGCAAATGACCCTATTTTGTTCCTTTTTGTGTACATGCATCACATCGTCTTTATCCAGGACATGGAAGCATCCTAAATGTTCACTGACAGATGAATGGGAAGAGTTTTGAAATGAGGTTCCATTGCTGTAAAACAGAGGTAATCAAACAGAATTGTTACTTCAGCGGTAATGTTAACCAGTACTGAACCAGTGAAGTTGCTCAGTCATGTATGACTCTTTGCAATCCCATGGGCTGTAGCCTATGAGGCTCCTCTGTCCATGGGATTTTCCAGGCAAGAATACTGGAGTGGGTTGCCATTTCCTTCTCCAGGGGATCTTCCTTCTCCAATGACCTGCATTACAGGCAGATATTTTACTGTCCGAGCCACCCTAGGATTCTATATATAACACATAATCAATTCATATATCGAAGCACTGGTCATTAACTACTGCTAAAATTACATTCCCTAGTGGCTTAGTGGTAAAGAACCCAAAACCTGCCAATGCAGGTGACCCAGGTTTGATCCCTGGGTCAGGAAGATCCGCTGGAGGAGGGAATGGCAACCCACTCCAGTATTTTTGCCTGGAAAATCCCATGGACAGAGGAGCCTGTCTGACTATAGTCCATGGGGGTCACAAAGAGTCAGATGACACACTCGTATAATATAATGCTGATGTTCTAGTTCTTTCCTTTTTTCTTTATGCATTAGCTAGATACTTGTCTAAAGAAAAATTGCCTCATCTACTTTTTGGTGACCTTATAAAACGGGAAGACATGATAATATGCTGAATTCTTTCCCTTTATTTTCAAGTTTCCAGTGGTCACCTAGGGTTTTTTTTTTTGTTTTTTTTTTTTTTTTT